>CM040245.1:191618774-191643301 GCA_022545495.1 Chrysanthemum lavandulifolium | reverse complement strand
ATTCACGCCTCGTTGGGAAACGATTCGGTTGACTAATCCGTATCAACGATCACACACGGATTTGGTTTGATATTCTTTTCCTAAAGGAATTTTGAATCTATCTTCGTGATTATTTTTTATATCGATATTGAGGTTTTATCCATACACATACCCCAAAGCCTTTCATTTATTGTGAATCAAATTTTGGCGCCGCTGCCGGGGAGGTTGTGTCACGACAATATCGTTAGAGGTTTGACGATTAGTGACTCGAGATCCTTCATTCGTGAAGTTACTATTTTTCTATAAAAATAAAAAGTAAAAAATATATTCCTTTTTCTTTGTATATATATATATCATATTAAAAATACAAAAGATTTTCTCTTGTGTTTTTGCTAATAAATAGAAGACACCAATTATATAACATTCTCAACGGAGGTGTTATCATTAATAAGTTCCCGAACTAAAGATCAAAAACTTGCCTTTGTGTCGCTTGTGAATTTATTTATTTCTATCGGATAAACAAACCGTGGGTGGGTATAAGGACGGCCCGACATTAAATTGCGGTGAAAAGAAGCGGGTTTTAATAAGCTTCACACGACCTACAAAGCTTCTCCGCCGCTTGCGCGCTTTGTATTATAGAGGTGATTTATTCACTTGGGATTATTGGTTAAGTTCACTTTGTTTTCGAATACCGCTCTCTTTAATTGCCTTGGTTTTGAAAGTGCATGCGCACTCGCTCTAATAACTTCTGCACCGATACGTGAAACCGCTACAATTCCGAGAAGGCGAAATAGACGTGCCCCATTAGTCGAACCCGAGATTCGAACTAATCGGACCCGCCCATCATCGAAATGGCGGAGGACAACCGATCCATGCTAGAGCAACCTGTGCACCCACCGAGGGTTATGGAGAAGACATCGTCGTCCCGCAATCGCTGCCGATAACTTTGAGCTTAAACACGGCTCGATCAACTTGGTATCATCGAGCCAATTTTACGGATTGAGAGGACGATCCTCACTCTCATATCCGACGGTTTAACAAGCTCACGTCTACGATCAAGTACCGTAACGCTCGGAAGAGGCTATCAAGCTACTCCTCTTTCCATTTTCACCGAGGGGCCGCCGGTTTGGCTCGAAAAACTACCCCTCGATCGATAACCACATGGGAGAATTTAGTATCAAAATTGTGAACAATTCTTCCCACCGCCTAAAACAACAAGCCTAAAAATGAAATAACAAAATTCACACAAAGATTTGATGAATCATTTAGTGAGGCATGGGACCGATTCAAAGATTTGCTTAGGCAATGTCCCCATCATGGTTTTTCCGAGTTGCACCAACTTGATACGTTTTATAAAGGTTTGAATGAAACCGATCAAGACTCTAAATGCCGCTGGTGGTAATTTGTTGGCCCGATCAACGAGAGATGCCTTGTCGATTATTGAGAACAAATCTAAAGTTCGTACCTCACGTAGCAAATCGGTTCTTTGCCGAGTGAATGTTACACCATCGCCCTCGCCTTACGGAAATATGTCTAGCACCGATGCTAAGATTGATAAGCTTACGGATATGATTCGTGATTTGGTTAAGATTAATTCTTCTCCACCCGCTCAAGTCAAAGCGGTGGAAACGACTTGTACTACTTGTGGTGGCCCGCATGCCTACTATAATTGTACCGCCACCGATGGCAATCCTTTCGATGCTAATGCCGTAACCGGAGGTAACCAATACCGTCCTCAAGTTGAATCGAATCCTCGTGTTAGTAATCAAATGGGACCTCCGGGATTTTCTCAATCGAACAATCAGACTCGTTTTAATCAGAATCAAGTTCGTGGACCAAATGTTCAAAACCAATTCAAAGCCCCACCAAATCAATACCCGAACCAAGGAGTTAATTACAATCAAGGATATCAAGCTCCAAGCTATCAAGCTCCACCTTTGCCTTCTAATGAATTCACAAACTACATTCAGAACAATAATGCTACCATCCAAACCATGAGAACCCAGATTTCAAGTTTGAGAAATGAATTCCAATCTTCGTTAACTAGACAAAGCAATGAGTTCAAGAATGAAATTCGACTTCAGAACAACAAGATGGATGCTTCGCAAAATAAACTTGAGAATATGTTAAATGATGTTTTGTGCCAAATGAGTCAACCCTCGGGTTCCGGTTCTCTTCCAAGTAACACGATTCCAAACCCGAAGGGAGAAATGAATCCGTAACCATTCGAGATGATGGGCCCTCGATGACTACTTCCTCTCCGGTGAGGAATGTAGCACGAGAGACCGAAAGTGACAAAGGACCCAGTAATTCCTCTTGATAATGGAAAAGCTAAATACGTCCAACCTTTGGTTGCCCAAGTTCCTTCTATCTCCGCCATAACACCAAGTTCTAATCTTACACCGTGCAAATCGATTCAATCACGATTCGACAAAATGAAAGTTGTTTCGGAACAAAGTTTAAACTTACAACCGATATGATCAAAGTCACGATATGATTTATGAAAAGAAATTGGAACAAATTTCAAAGATTTCACTTGAGCCTACACCGTTTAATTCTTCTTGAACCAAGCTCCGGAGAAGCTTGGTGATCCCGGAAATTTCTCCTTCCTTGCTCTTTGAATGATATTGAGGAATATAATGCCTTGACCGACTCAGGTGCAAGCATAAGTCTCATGCCTCTTGCGATATATCATAAGCTTGGATTGAAGACTCTTATACCGACTCGTATGACTATTGAATTAGCAAATCGAACAATTGCTCACACGGTTGGTGTAGTCAACGATGTTATGGTACGCGTGGATAAATTCCATTTTCCCGTGGATTTCGCCGTCATTGATATAGAGGTTGATGCCCGAGTCCCTCTCACTCTTGGAAGACCATTCTTGAGAACCGTGAAAGTCCTTGTGGATCATTACCAAGGAACGTTGACGATCATAAAAGGAAATGAAAATATTGTGTTTTATGCCGAACAAACGTCAAAACCTCCACCCGATGATCATTCTATTCATAGCATCGGTGTGATTGATTTTCTCACGAAAGTGGTGATCCCATTTACCGTCTAATCCGAGTATGACCGACTCTTTCCGCCTCTCACTACAAAAAGTCCTCCGGATGATCCGGATGATGTGAAGAAAGTTGAACCTAAACCGCCTCGAATTGATCTTTCAAGGTTTACGATTAAGAGTATGTCGACAATACAAGGTGAACGGAAAAGAAACAAGCAAAGGAGTCTACAACGGTAGTGGTGGAAACCGCTAGCTCTAATAGCACACCACTTGTCCCACCTCCGACTTCTAAGAAAATCAACCTTCCTTTGAGTGGCAATCCCACTCTTCTTCCGAAATTATGGAAACTTCTTCCGAGACATCTTTCAATCCGTAATCTTTCAAACGACATTCACAAATCCCTTGTTTGAATTCGATTCAATATAATCAAATTTTTGAAAATCAACTCTTTGATGAAGAAAGTGAGGAGTTCACCGATGAACTTGCTCCCACCGACTCGATTTTCTTTGAGAATGAAGAAGAATACTATGATCCGTTTCTCCCGAAGAAAGAAAAGGAAGTGAAGTTTTCGGCAGATGAACTTGTTGATCCTGAGGTCCAACATTATTTTTTATCCGAGAATGATTCCTCTCCTTGTGAGGATTTTCACATAGATGATACTTTGATTTCCTTCCTCTCCGAGGACAAGATTTTTAACCCTGGGATACTCTTCGGAGAGGACATTCATAAAACAAAAGTTAACCGGAAAAAGGATCCTCTCTTGGATGCCTTCGTTGATGAACCTTCAAGTAACACTTTTCTGTACCATGGACTCCCTTCTTCTATGGAGTATTCTTATTGTGATCCGTCATCCCTTCGTCCGCCCGCTAAACCGCCGGATAATGGATCAATCTTTCTTGAAAAATGTTTTGTGAGTTCGGGAGGATTTAACCCTTATGTGCTTGAGCCCGACAATTTCTTTCCCTCCCAACCCACCCAGTCTCATTCCTTCGGGAATGAGGACACCGTTTTTGACCCTGGTATCTCTTCCGCTTGCTTCCCAAGGACAAATGAATTGGGACGAGTCAAAGAAGCGACTCGGTGATCAAAAACAATAGCGCTTCGTGGAGGCACCCCATGCTTATCTCTATCTTCTTTCAATTTTCTAATAAGTGGCCAAGGGTTAGCCTCTTCGATTTCTCATGTTTGGTTGTGATGTTGTGTGTAGGATTTTCCGATATGAAGACTCTCGTGCTCAAGTTTTCTTTTCTCCACTCGAGTTTCATGATCGCTTCTTGATGGAAACCGATATCCTAATCTTATCGACTAACGTTTATCTTCTAGCATACTTAATAAACGGCTTTTAGATTTTCGTGATTCCCTTGCCTTTAAACATTGAGGACAATGTTTCGTTCTAGTCTGGGGTAGGGTAATCTTCGATTTGATTTGACCGCACTTGCTTATTTTTGTCGTTTACTCTCGTAACCCCGTTTTTCCTTAGAAAATGAAAAATTGTGCAAAAATGAGCAAAATTTAAAATTTTTGTAAGCTTTTGTTAAGTCTTTTTGATTGAAAAGTTTGCTAGTCTCTTAGACAAGAAGCTATAAAATGCGAATTCTAGCTCACAAGGCCAAGATTTTGCAAGTTTCCCTGAGTGACTTTAAATATGCACAACTTTATTTCATTAGACGAAGCATTTGCTAAGTTAATATATGTTTTGACACCTTGTTGACTTTCCGGTGGTGAGTAGGAATAGAATTCGACTTGACCGGGCGTGTTGAGCCCTAGCTTGTTCCCTTAACCATAGATAATCTAAAATTATCGGCTAAGCATCCATGGATCTCATTATTTGGGATTTTAAATTTATGGAGATCGAGAAATGATAGAGTTACTTATGAGTTTAGATGCTAAGCGTGGAGTAGTTGGTTCTCTTTAGAGCCCATCAAGGTACTTATGGCTTTTTGTTCCCACAAAATTGTTTCACCCCATATCCGTCTAATTAATAATTAGAGATGTTGAGTTTTTAGCGATAGTTAGTTCTTTATCTTCTTAAAAGAATCTTTGTTTTAAAAATTGGGTACACATCAAGGATCCGTAATAAATAAGCAAGTAATAAGTGAAAAGTAATAAGTAAAGTTATGAGTCATGTGTCGAGATCGGACCCTTGGATCTTTAGCCGGATTGAGTGAGGTCTTAGTCTAACCAACCGGGATCCTCATTTCATGAAGCCTATAGTCTTGGAATTACCCGTGAAGCTCCGTAGTTCATAGCTCATATAAATAAAAGTGTAAGTGTAAAAAAAAAAAAAAAAAAGTGATGAAAAAAAATGATTGAAAAAAAAAATGAAAAAAAAGTCAAAAATGTAAGTGAATAAAAATTCCTTGATGTGGACCTCATTTTTGGAACAATGGTTCTTGAGAGAAGATGGATAACTAATTATCGACTTGGCTTTATATCTTTATCGGAATAAAAGTTATCGAAACGAGAAATTTGAAGAAATTCATTTCTACAAAAATAAAATAAATAGAGGAAAATAGGAAAATGGGAACAAAAGGTAACTACACAAGTAACTTCCATGGGTAGTGTTAGCATCTAGAGTCATACTTAACAATGATTTCGATTTTACGCTTAGTTTGGGACTTGTGAAAATCGGGGACGATGTATTCTATCCGTATGGTCACTTCATCACTGTGTTGTGTTTTCTACTCCGTGATCCTAACGTGTCGTTTGAAAAATGTTGGAGTTATTAATCGGCATGAAAGTTCAACAAACCGTCATTCATAACCGGAATGTGCTTAATCGTAATATCTACATGAGAATTTAAAAGGTAAGCAGGCGTTTTAGAATTAGGGATCTCTTAATCTCTTTTGAGGAATCTTTGCTACTTCTTCATAGGTTTAGTAGAAAGAGATTGAAATCCTTGGTTTTAGAAGCGTGAGTTGATTGCATTGCGTGAGGACACGACAATGGTCTCGTCTGGTATTTTGATATGTGCAAAACACATATCATTTCTTTATCAAATAAAACCCAAAATAACCAAGAAAGAGCCGTTTATTGCTAATATTTAATGGTTTCTTGAGTTTATGCATGTGCAGTACGGATATGTCAAACACACAAAAAGGAACCAAATCGGGACGAACCGAGCATGAGAGATTAAGAGAGCTTAAGCGGAGCCTAAGATCAAAACTATGCTTTGTGAAGAGTTTTATTCTCGTGGATGATTTTTGGAAGATATGATCATATTTGAAGAATTGTCGAATCAGCTCCTCATCTTTGAGCATTTGGCAGAATTGACCCTTCAAGTTTCAGAAGTTGCAAAATCAGTCCCTGGATTATTTGAAGATTGACAAGAATGGTCCTTGATGGACATTTTCAGATTTACACCTTTGGTCCCTCAAATTTCAGCATATACAAGTTTGGTCCTTAAATATACCATGGATCACATTTTAAGTCCAAAATCCAAATCCACTATCCTCGGCCCAAATAACTCTACCCGGTCCACTAAATCATCTCAACCCACGGTTTTAATATCCAACCCGTATACCCGAAATCCAAACCCAAGTCAACCTTTACTTACCCGGTCAAATACACTCAAAATATAATAAACAAATCCAAACGCGCCATTACCCCCTTTCTTCCCCAAAACCAAACGCGCCCATTTACCTATTCACTTTACCCACCACCCAATCTAGTAACCTCGTACTAGAATCTTTCTAGAAACCTTATCTGACAGCTGACATGTCAGATAAGTTTCCCCATGTGGCTTCTTCAAGTATTTCTATTGGCTGCGACACATCAAAGGATGAAATGGCAATTGGTGATTGGAGATGGTGACATGGATAGGCTAAGGATAAGGATAAGGTTCTAGGCTCTTCCAATCAAGAATCCAAGACTGATTTCGGGCTATAAATAGACCCCTTGGCTCACCATTGTATTCGTGCATTATTTTCCTTTAAATTCAGTCTATGTTTCTTGTATTTTCAACTTTTCAAGAGTGAGTAATGTTTTCTTAAAGTTTTATGTAATCTCGTTTTTTGTAATCTCATTTCGCTTTTAATAAAAGTTTCCAAGTTTTACTTTAATCTTGCATTTTACTATTTGAGTATTGAATAAAGTGTTTTTATGATTGTAATAAGCTCATATAAGCTGTCCATAGCTTTTATGAGCTTATTTTGTGTTTAATTATAGCATTTCATTCATTCACATTCACAAAAGATCTTGGTCAACGAAAGTCAACCGTGGTGTTCTAATTTGGTTCAGAGATGGATATGGGTTGATCTAGTTGCTGGATTGGGTCTAGTTTAGTGAGGTTTGATTGGTTAAATATTGTTATGCTGCCAAAATAATGCTGGACATCTTGTAAGTTTAGCCTTTATCTCATTTCTATCTTAATAAAGAGTAGCAGATACTGTTTCATTTAGATCTGTCATTAGTAGTGCTTATTACTGTTATCTAGCTTGATTTAGATGCATTGGATCTGTTTTGATGTTAGAATAAGCTTGTCTTTGTGATTTGATTAGAATACTTGCACATCAGTAGCATAAAAGAGTGTTTGGATCATATCTGTTTTCAGTGATAGAGGTTTATTAATGGGAAAAGTTTAGTTGCTTTAGGCTTGCTATAGTTCACTGCATTCATATCTGTCACAAGTTTGCATCAGTTTTTCACAAAAGTCAAAATCACAAAGTAACTGTCATTGAACTTAAATCTGTTGGACCAGTTGCTAAAATCATTACATAGAGGTGTAGAATTTGATAAACTAGCTTGCTATAGTTGTATTCCATCATTATTCATCAATTACAGTTCATCATTTGATCTCAAATCTGAAAAAAGTCAAAGTACCAAAACTGCTTCATTAGTCAAAACATGTCAAAACCAGTTTTTTGCAGACCTTGCAGCCTTTGCACAAGGTTCTTTACAGCTTATTAGGGTCTCAAATTAGGCTTAGTCATAGTTTGCTTGGTGGTCTTGAGGACTGCATAATTGGTCTTCACATAAGCTCTTCTGATTAGCTTGTGGATAAGCTCAAACATAGGTCCTTATTAAGCTGTTGGAAAATAATCAGTTTGCATAAACATTGGTAGATTGCTGATTAGAGATTAGGAGTAGCAGTAATTAGTTGATTTAGAGTGGTTATAGTATAATCTAGTGTTGGGAATTACGGTAAACTACTGGATCTGCTGAAGTATCTGCCGAAGTGTTTCTGAGAGTTTCTGCCGAAGAAGAATGGATTCTCACCGTTATACATCGCCAGAAGTGTTAAGCAATAAATCGTGATTCTGCGAAAGTGCGAATCCACGTGGGAGAGATAAGCGCCGTATGTAGGAAAAGTCATCGTATGAAAGATAGGTTGGCGTCGTATTATATTGAGTTTACTCAAAATAAACAATATGATTAGTTGCATGCATGTCTAGATGCATGCTTTGTCTATGTTTGTATTAGGAGCGTACGTTGTAAACGCTCGTGAGTCATTAGGGTTTCTTTTCTATAAAAGAAACCATAATAGTTAGTATGAGATAAGTTTTTCTAAGTCTTTCAAGTCTTGTAAAATATCCGAAACATAGAGTTTCTATAATCAAAAGATCCATAGAGGATCTAAGAGTTCTTAGTTATTATAACTTGTGTTTACATTCCGCTAAAGAATACGAGTTGTAGAGATCTTCTATTAGTTTGCTTGTGATTACATAGGCAACGCTAACGATCTCCGAGTGCTTAAGATCTATCAAGGTCTTTGTATTATCAAGAAGTGGTATCAGAGCCTCGGGAAAGTCTCTACGATACTAAGAACCATTCTCACCCCCATACAACCAAGCATTTACTCACAATGCCTGGATCCGATAATGAAACTGAAGTCACCAACACAAACAACACCAACACCACTTCCATGCAACAGCTTAGTCTTTCAAACAGTAATGGTAAATTTCCTTATTTAAAAGGGAAGAGTATGATCTTTGGACTATGAATATGGAAAACTGGATTTCCAATATTGATTGGAATCTGTGGGAGGTAGTGAAGAAAGGAAACAGTCTAAAGAAAATGATTCCGCATGGGATGGAAGTTTATCATGGCTCCTCCCAAAATCACAAGAGGTGTGGCTATGCGAGAGAGCACAAAGTAAAACTATTCTGCTCAAGCCATTCCTAAAGATCACCGTGTGATTTTCACCATATGGATGATGCAAAGGACATATGGATGGCTCTCAAAGCAAGGTTCGTGGAAATGAAGAATCAAGAGAATGAGGAAGTCCATGCCGAGACAACAATTTCAAGACTTTAACATCTCCGAAGAAGAAGGTATCCACAAGGGATACGACAGTTCCATAGGATTTTGAGTCAACTAAACCACCGATTGCAAAACTCGATAATGATGATTGCAACTCAAAGTTCCTACGATCCTTGCCTCCATCATGGTTACATGTAAGTATAGCCCTCAAGGCTAAAGGTGGGTTGGACATGCTCACCTTTGATGAGTCAGTATAATGACTCGAACTCTTGAACTCGATGTCGAACTCCCTACCGTACATCTTCTTCCGGCCATGCGACTTTTGTTGGGACATCTCACTCCAACATGATGGTACATGCTCCTAGTTCCAACTACTTTCCATCATCATCTTGTGCTCCCACTCCACCACATAACACTCGTCCCACTCCACCATGTTCTCAAACTAAGACTAGTAGTGTGATGGAGGATGTTCTTCATTCATTTGTTGTCGATTATGATACTCAAGAAGATCTTGCATATGAAGACTTTGATCGCTTGGACCCACTTGAAATGGAGGAGATGAAACCGAAAATGCAGTGGCATTGTCACAGAGACATCAAAAGGTTTGAAGAGAAGTCCGGGAGGAAGTTTGCTTTCGAGGAAAGGAACCACTCGCTTTGACAGAGAAAAGTCAAGTGTTTCACTTGCCACCGATGGGGCATTTCTCAAGGAATGCAAAGACAGAAGAGTGGAGATGGAGCTAACTACATTTCCTATCGCCAGAAAAAGCAGGAAGTCGGAGCTTCAAAGACCCTTCTCACCATGGATGAACAGTCAACTGGATCGCACATGAACCTCGTGAATGAGGAAGCTCATGATATCGATAAGCTTGGATTGTCGGCAAGGTGCACTTGGATGAAAGGCATGATCAATTTGCCTTGATGGGACTATCTCGTGTACACAATCAGATATTTGGTTGTAGTCTAAGATACAATGAACTTAAAGAAGAGTATGATGCTATGAAACCTAAGTTTGATGAATGCTATGTTGAAAATGAAGCTCATAAACTAGCATTAAAAACAAGAGAAAGACAAAAAGTATGGTTTCAAAAGAATCAAATAACATATGAAGAAAAGATAAAAGTATTACAGCTTTGATCTAGAAGTTGCAAATAATTACTTAAAACTGCGTCGAGAAAGCAAAGGATGAAGCTTTGTCGAGAACCTAGAGCTTAAAGAAAAGTAGTCGAGGAAATAGCTAGGAATAAACAATGGTTAATTTCAGGTGATAATCGCTAGAGAAATCTATAACAGTCAATCAGTGACCTCTGGCTTAGGTTTAGGCTTTCAAAAGTATGTGGGATTAGAAGCTAGGTATGATGGTCGTAAATCTACACCAGCTAAGTTAGCAAATTTTGTAAAGAAGGTGAAATGCATGTCGTCCCTGGACCTATTAGAGGTGAATTTATGCCCATAGACCTATCCATCATCGTTGACTTTGATGGATCACATCATCTATATGGAAAAAGTCAAAGACTTGCTGACCACGATACCTCATCTAATGATTTTGTCTCTTGCTCGACAAAGACAATTCATCGGATCAAGGGTCTACTTCCTATGAAAGTTGTGATTCAAATGAGAAGTCGACCTTCCCAAGCCCGCACTGAGCCTACACCTAAGCCTCGCACCCCGCCTACTTACAAGCCTTCTAGGAAGTCACGAGAATCAACTTCCAAGACAGCTTTTCCAAGATTTATCTTTAAAGCTTTGCATAATCGATGTCATCTGTTAAAACAATTCCTTGAATGTTTCGATTTAAGTATACGCATGTAATCAAACATCTCCTATTTGAATAAATCTTCCAAGAAGAAGACATGTTTTGTATGTGGAAGTAAATTTCATTTAATTAAGGATTGTGATTTTTATGAGCAAAGATTGGGTGCATGTGCTACTCACCGTAAACATAAATCAAAATGGACCAATGTTGATAATATTCCACCTTATGTTCCACAAGCAACCCATACTAACTCTCATTGGAGAGGTTCGGTTGCCGCACCTTATGTGCAACCAACTAGCCCATACTTTAATCATGGTTATTGGCCTACATATGTTGACTCTATGTATGCCGGGATGGGACATGGGAGTACTTTGTGAAGCCCTCAAGAGTTGTTCTTGGAATATCAAGGACCCAATCATCAATTGAGGACCAAGAACAATGGTGGATCCTCTAGATCTTCATGGCTAAACACTCGTGATCCATAAGGCGTGTTCAAGTCGAATGACTTGAACCTTCTTTGGTTGCTAATCGTATGTATATATTTTGTTGTTGTTTGTAGGATCATCCCTTAAGCATAAAGATATTGGTATTGTTGATAGTGGCTGCTCCGGAAGCATGTCCGGGAACAGAGATATGATGCACAATTTTGTTCCCATAGAAGGAGGAGGCAATGTGACTTTTGGAGGAAGTGATGGAAGTATCATGTGAAAGGCACCATAAAGACACCTCATCCGGATTTTGAAAATGTGTACTATGTTAAGGAACTTCAAGATTTCAACTTGTTCTCCGCTTCACAAACTGTGACACCAAGAACAAAGTACTCTTCTCTCGAGAATGAATGTCTTGTGTCTTGTCTAAAGACTTCAAACTCCCGTAAGATACTTCAATTCACCGAAAGTCCTCGAACTCACAATTTATACACATTCAACCTTAATGAAGTTCAACCGGTGGTGACCTCACTTGTTTGGTGGCTAAAGAATCCTTGATGAGTCTACTAAATGGCATAGGAGGATGGCTCATGTGAATTTCAAGACCATAAACAAACTCTCTAAAATGGGTCTTGTTGAAGGTCTTCCTCCAAAGTTTTCACCAATGATCATAATTGTGTCGCATGCAACAAAGGAAAACAACACGTAGCCTCTTACAAAGCTATCAATGCTATGAGCATCATTTCGAACCTCTTCGCTGCTCCACATGGATCCGTTTGGTCCAACTCAAGTCGAAGCATTGATCATAAGTTCTTCCGCTTGGTTATCATTGATGGCTATAGCGATTTTGTTGGGTTTTCTTTCTAAGGACCAAAGATGAAACATCTCAAGTCGATCGAATTCATCACCCTCGTTGAAAATCAGTTGAACAAAAAGGTTAAGGAATTCGGTATGATAATGGGACGAGTTCAAGAATGCTATACTTATAGAACTCTGTGGGTCAAAAGGTATAAAAGGGACTATAGTAATCCAAGAACCCCACAACAAAATGGGGTGGTGAAAGAAAGAATAGGACCTTAATAGAGGTCGCAAGATCAATGCTTGTTGACTCTAAACCGCCCACTATGTTCGGATCAAGTCATTGGCACAGCGTGCTATGTGCTAAACAGGTCTCCATTACTAGACCTCAACTCAAAACACCCTATGAACTTCTCTTTGGGAAGGTTCCGTCATTCACTACCTAAAATCTTTTGGTTGTCAAGTGACCATTCTAAACACCGGTGATCCGTTGGGAAAGTTTGATGAGAAGGCGATGATGGTTATATTGTGGGTTATTCAAATCATAGTAAGGCATACGAGGTGTACAATTTGCAAGCCAAGAAGATAGAGGAGACTTTGAACCCGAGATTTTAGAAGATAAGCCTAATGTTCAAGGACGTGGTCATACGTGGTCTTTGACCTTGACTACTTAACCGATTATTTGGGTTACACTAGACATTTGGCTAACCAAAATGCGTGTCCTCAAGAGTCTCCCACTAACAATGCATGTACCTTGGATGATGACTCAAAATGAGTTTGAAGATGATGAGCAACCTATACTTGTGCCTTCTTTCTCCCTAACAATATTGCGGTACCACCTCCAAGGATAGGGTCGACAAGAGTGATGAAGATGAATCACATTATACTAAGGACCTTGCTAGGCTTCAGACTCAAGAATTTGCAACTAAGCTTGAAGCGAAAAACCGAATGGAGAGGTTGCTAATGAAGGGGTCAGAGAAACCATGTTATCTGTGAAGTTGATTCACACACCTACCATCCACAAATCCGGCAAGGCTATCTGCTTCTTCTCATGTTCCTTCTCAAGTGTCCTCGGACTTTGGAGAACCTTATACACGCTTTCCAAGACCCTCCGATCTTGGAAATCATCAACCAAAGTCGGCATCTTCACCTCACCTCTTATGATGTTGAGTTTGAACCTACTATCACTAATCTTGATTCATCCATTGAAGTCACCCCATCGCTACTCGGAGGATCAATATTGCTCATCCTCAATCCAACATTATAGGTGATCTTCGCACCGTTAGAACTCAAGGGCTATAACAAGTCCTCAATTTGGATGATTGATTTTCTCTCTTATGTCTCCAACCAAGAAAGAGACAATCACACGTACTTCAAGCATTGTCTGCTTGCTTGTTTTCTTTCTCAAGTGGAACCAACAAGTGTTTCTCAAGCTCTTAACGATTCAAGCGGCTAGAAGCAATGCAAGAAGAGATGCAACAATTTTACAATCGCAATTTTGGATCTTGGTTCCACTCACGATGGCAAATATGCCATTGGGACAAAGTGGATTTTGAATAATAAGAGATGCTCGGGGTGTTGTGGTCAAAACAAAGCAAGATTAGTGGCTCAAGGCTTGAGACAAGAGGAGGAATTAATTATGATGAAGTATTTGCACTGTTGCTAGAGTTGAAGCCATTCGAATTTTCTTGGCTTATGCTTCTTACATGGGTTTCATGGTGTATCGATGGATGTTAAAGGCGCTTTTACGATGGTGAGATTGAAGAGGAGGTTTATGTCACTCAACCCAAGGGATTTGAAGACCTAGATCACCCAAATCATGTTTACAAGGTTGTTAAAGCTCTCTATGGCTTACATCGTGCACCTAGAGCTTGGTATGCCGTGCTTTCATCCTTTCTCAAGCATGGCTATAGGAGAGGTGCTATTGATAAAACTCTGCTCCTAAAGAAGAATTACCAGACATCATTCTTGTGCAAGTTTATGTGGATGACATTATTTTGGCTCCACAAACGAAGCTTGGTGCGAGGAATTTGAGGAACGATGAAGGAGAGTTTCGATGAGTGCTATGGGAGAGCTTACTTTCTTTTGGATCTCCAAGTTCGTGAGAAACAAGATGGCATATTTATCTCTCAAGATAAATATGTAAGGACATTTTGAAGAAATTTGGTATGAAAGGTGTTAGGACGCCACAACACCTTATGAAGCTCCAAAGACAAAAGAAAACAATGAACGGATCTACCTTTGAATGTTCATCCATGCAGTCCATGATTGGTTCATTGATGTATCTAACAACTTCAAGGCCCGATATTACGTTTCTTTGACTGTTTGTTCTCGACATCAAGTCACTCCACTTACTTCCCATCTCAATGCTTGTCAAGAAGATCTTTAAGTACCTCAAAGGCCAACCTCTTTAGGCCTTTGGTACCCAAAAGAGTCTCCTTTCAAGTTGGAAGCATATAGTGACGGTGATTATGTCGGTGCCAACTGGATAGAAGATCCACAACCGAGGTCGCCAATTTACGAAAGAGGTTGATTTCTTGGCAATGCAAGAAACAAACCATTGTGGTCGCCTCAACCATCAAGGTAATATGTTGTGCAGAAATTGTCAGGACAAGTCCTTTGGGTTCAAAACCAATTGTTTGGACTATGGGTACAACTTCATGAACACAACCATTTTATTGATAATCAAAGTACCATCTGCATAGTCAAAATCCAGTTTTCACGGTGAACAAAACACATTGAAATCAGCACCACTTTATAAGAGATGCATATGAAAACATTTGATAAAAGTGGCTAAAATTCATCTTGATGATAATGTGGCGGACTTGTTAACAAAAGCTTTTGATGGACCAAGGTTTCAACACCTTGTGGTCAATATTGGAATGCTAAACCCTTGACCGCAAAGTTTAAGGAGGCATAGGCCTCGGGGAGGCATATGCCTCGGGGGAGGATTTGTGCAAACTCTGATATTTTTGTGAGTTATTCTTGTTTACTAACTCTAACTTTCTAATAATTCTTTAGTTTGTTTGTCTTTGTGTTGTTCTTGTGTGTTTTTGTGTCTGCTTTGCGGTTGTCTGGATTGCATTTTGTCTATTCATTGTCTCGAATCGCAGCCTGTCTGCTCCATGATCAAGATCAAATTCATCAAGTGTGGTTCATTGGTATATGGTCAAGATAGCTAAAAGATTGTTACTTGTTTCTTCCGAAATTAAAAGCATCAAGCAAACAATTTGATTCCACCAAGTTATAATGCTAAAGAAAAGAAATTTAAGTCAAATTGTTCTTTCATTCATTCAAGAAATGCTTTACGCCTTACCACATAAGTCAACCTACTACAAATGCATCTTCAAGATACGAGCTATACACTTACGCTAATCCTAATCTAGTACATATCATCTATTCCAACATCTAAGTGAATGTTGGATATGCATTAGATGTCGGATATGTTAGAGGTCTTGCATAACCACCCATTCCGCCTATCAAGATGGTCGGATATGCATGACCAATACGACGAAGATGCTAAGGACCAAAATTGTCACAATTCTCAATTTCGGTCATTTCTCAAACTCCATATTCATCATTTCATATCAATTTATGCATGGTTTTGCATTTTCATTAAACGCTTATTTCTTATTAAATAAACGCTATCGTAATTTATTTATTTTGAACAATTGATCCGATACTTCCAAAATTTATCACAATATATTTTATACTCATATTAAGTCTATAAAATATTATTATTAGTTTACCGGTGTTTTAAATTTATTTCAGATATAAATTGTTATGTTTATATAAATTACGACGGTTTTCTAAAATTCAACCCGATAAATATTTATTCACTCAAATCTTTCAAGAAATGTATTTTAAAATTTTATGACCTCAACATATTTTATCTTGAACCGTGAAAAGTTATTTTTATATAACGCTACCCTAAATGCTCAAATATATACACAAGTTACTAATAATTTTAACAAACTACACTTCTATTTATACATACAAGTAATTAATTATATCAAAACTTATCTAATCTTTTTCTTTCTTTCATAGATGTCGATCCATATGAGATGACTCACTTTAGATTTGCAAAATATCTTATACATATCTCATATAATACTCATTATTTACACACACATAATAAATATCCAAGGTGAACCAAAACCTTTCTCTTCCTTTCCTCTCCAAGTGACCGCCAACCATGGGGATCAAGAGGTGATCACCAAAAATTTTACAAGTCAAGTTTTATTCACTCTAGTTACACTCTTTGTATAGGTTTTGAAATAAAACCTAGGGTGATTAGGAAATCCTTTGTTCTCATAAACCTCATCAAGTATTCTAGTAAGCATCTCATGTCTATTTTTCATCTTTCATATTCATTTCATATTCATTTCATCATATTTGAGCAAAAACATGTAAGTCATATGATGTTGTACCACTTTTTCATTGATTTTTAAGAGTTATGAATATGTAAGTCATCCTATAATTACTCCTTGTTATATATTATTTTTGGTGATGTCTAGGAACCCATGACACCCTAAGAAGGTTTATGGTAGGATTAGAATAGCTTCGAGTTGTTTGAATGGGTTAGAATAAGTTTGGCGAGAAAACTCATTTCGACACATTTTAAATAGGGTCTGTCCATATTTTTAATTCGGGAAAATCCGACGGTGGGTATAATATTTTGGGCTAGATATTTAGAAAATAAACTTTAAAACGAAAACGTGGCGCTTGAACGGATTAAAACGGAGCTATAACGAAGAAGATATGAATTTTCAAGTTTGACGATGAAAACTATTAATTTCGAAATTTCAAAGATAAAATGTCACTCTTTACGAGTCAAAAATGAGTCTTAAGCTTTATAAATTGTGTCGACTTATCAAAATATATTAGTATACTTTGACACGAATCTAAGGATGTAGAAACGGACTTGTAACGATTAAATTACACGCGATAAACCAAGTTTCGTAACTTTATTCTATTAGCAAAATTAATATATTCTCTATTAAAAACTACGGCAACTAAAGGACCATGTTGGCGGACGTTTTAACAATGATGTAGAACTTTTATAACGTGATGTCTTCTAGTAAAAGTAAGTTCGCCTAGCATACTTTCCAAAATGTTAAACCGTTTGTTGAGCGGAGTTGTAACGAATAACAAATAGTCACTCAAACTTGGCGAAAACCATCCTTTAAACTATATTTTGGACTAAAGTACAATACTTAACCTATATTTTTCTTTGTGATCGAGACCTCTAGGATGGAAACTTAAACACTAAAACTTTGAGATAATGATACAAGCTTTCTAAAACTGTTGGGTTCATTTCTTAACACTCGATGTGCACCATTTTGCGACTATCATAGAGGTTGTTTCAACGTAACTACTTGTAGAGTAATTTTAATACGACGGATGTCATAAACATATTTTGACGATAAACATTATTTCCAAAATGTACAAGTGGTATGAATATCATATGAGTTTGCATGCACGACATTGTATCACGATTCACAACAACATATCATAACTCAAGTCATGACATTCATTTTAGGTCGCGGATAGTTTCCGAGCCTCATTTTAGTGCACTTCATTTTGTTAGCATATCAATCATACCAGGTGAGTTCGTAGCCCCACTTTTACTTGTTTAATTGTTTTATAAACTCTTCGGGGGAGATACATGCTCAACTTCATGCTTTTATTTCACACTTATATGAACTTAAACTATATTGTTTGATCTTTACCCAAAAAAACTATATTGTTTGAACTATCATGACTTGTACTCTTTTGTTTCACCACTTATGCTAGTAAGTAGATTGTGCCCGAACTAAATTGATCACTATGTTATGAACACTATTATTTGAACCACTTTCCGTGATATTGAGCCCTTCGACATATATATTTGAGCTCTTTTAAATTGATTTGGACCCCAGAACATATAAGTGAAGACTTTGGACTTGATTTGAACTTTTGACATATAGTGAACTCTTTTATCCCGTAAAGGACCCTTTGATATCCTTTAAACTTATTTGACATGATGTTGAACGCTTCGACTATCTTGAACCTTTTTGATATTATTCGAGCTCTTTGGTCGCTCGAACTTTTGAACTCGACTTAAATCTTTGAACTTAATTACGAACTTTGAACGGAACTCTTGATCTTAAATAAAACTTATGACTTGTTTGAACTTATTGAAACGTACGTGTTATGACCTTGACCTAAAGTCTCCCATGATCGAGCATCACTATAAAGTCTCCTATGATCGGAGCATCACTATAAAGTCTCCCATGATCGGAGCATCACTATAAAGTCTCCTATGTTCGGAGCATCACTATAAAGTCTCCTATGTTCCCAGTATATCTTTGGGAAGAGGCACCCAGTATATCTTTGGGAAGAGGCACCCAGTATATCTTTGGGAAGGGGCACCCAACATAACTTTGGGTAGTGGCACCCAACATAATTTGGTTTCATCAGAAGCATCATTACAAAGTCTCCCTTGTAGGAGCAGTGCAAAGTCTTCCATGTTCGGAGCATCCTTGAATTATTATATACATGGTACTATATTGTGAACTATTATGACCACTTATACTTGACCATTTGATACGCTATATTTTGTGCAATGGGTTGTGAACACACAGTTGCAAGTTTTGTATGGGCGGGACTTGAACGAGTGGATTTACAATGCCTTTGCTTTGGAAACTCATTTGACCTCTTGTGCTTGAACATAAACTAGACATATTTTGGCGGTGGGTTGTGAACACAAAGTTGCAAGTTTTGTATGGGCGAACTTGGGCCGAGTGGATTTACAATGCCTTTGCTTTTGTGGACTATTCTAAATGACCAAAAACTTTGCCTTTGTTCCATGATTGCTCTTTAAAAGTTTTACTTGTTAACCAAACTCTATGAACTCACTCAACCATTGTGTTGAAACTTTTAGCATGTTTTATCTCGTATCTAAGGCATTCACTTCATGGCATGCATGTGGACTTATCATAGAGTCACGGTGTCGACGCTGCCTTATATAGATTTTATGCACTTAACTATCGCTTGATTGTAACAAACTCATTTTGGTATATTGGAAATCTATTGGGACCTATGTTTTGTAAACTCGATTATTTTATCGAATCAAACGATATTTTCAAACGACACTTTAGGTCGCTCGATATAATCAGTAACTTGATGCTATGATCGTCCTCCCCTGTGAATTCCATTCATTGCAAAACACGTAATTTGGGGTGTGATGATTGGTATCGAGCATCGGTTATAGAGAACTAGGTTGCATCATTGACCCTAGACTATAACCACATCATCATAGCATCTCATCATATCATTATAAGTGCATATTCTTTATACATGCGGACTTATGACTCAACACCAAACATCATATGAGTCGATTAGTCCAAGCATTGCATAGTTACTCCTAAATTATACATAGCCCGATCACCTATGTCTAATTCAGAAAATCATGCAATGAAGGATTAGTAGTCTCATATGTGTAAGCAATTCCGTAATCGAGCCAAATTTTCAAAAGATTTTCTTCAAACCACTTGTTTCCGCTTGATCGAGTGACGCTCTTGTTTGATGAGTTGCAAAGATCGAGCTAGAAACAAGTTGTTACCTAAACCGATTTAGCCTAATCGTATGACGCTCTTGTTTGATGAGTTGTGGGATTAAGTAAAATCGGTTACCTAAAAGTCTTTTGAAAATTTTGCTCGAGAATGGGAAAGCCTCGCCTCATCGAGCCTAATCATAAGGGAGCATGTCTTTAGAATGGGATATAGTCACGATATATGCATGAGCATTGACATGATCATTTAGACCATACATGAGCATAAACTTTAGAACCCTTGTCGCGGTTTGGGCCATAGTATCATTAATCGAATCACGAGGACGCGATTCCTCCGACATGGGAAGAATGTCACAATTCTCAATTTCTGGTCATTTCTCAAACTCCATATTCATCATTTCATATCAATTTATGCATGGTTTTGCATTTTTCATTAAACGTTTATTTCTTATTAAATAAACGCTATCGTGTAATTTATTTATTTTGAACAATTGATCCGATACTTCCAAAATTTATCACAATATATTTTTATACTCATATTAAGTCTATAAAAATATTATTATTAGTTTACCCGGTGTTTTAAATTTATTTCGTATATAAATTGTTATGTTTATATAAATTACGACGGTTTTCTAAAATTCAACCCGATAAATATTTATTCACTCAAATCTTTCAAGAAATGTATTTTTAAAATTTTTATGACCTCAACATATTTTATCTTGAACCGTGAAAAGTTATTTTTATATAACGCTACCCTAAATGCGCAAATATATACACAAGTTACTAATAATTCTTAACAAACTACACTTCTATTTATACATACAAGTAATTAATTATATCAAAACTTATCTAATCTTTTTCTTTCTTTCATAGATGTCGATCCATATGAGATGACTCACTTTAGATTTGCAAAAATATCTTATACATATCTCATATAATACTCATTATTTACACACATAATAAATATCCAAGGTGAACCAAAACCTTTCTCTCTTCCTTTCCTCTCCAAGTGACCGCCAACCATGGGGATCAAGAGGTGATCACCAAAAATTTTACAAGTCAAGTTTTATTCACTCTAGTTACACTCTTTGTATAGGTTTTGAAATAAAAACCTAGGGTGATTAGGAAACTTTGTTCTCATAAACCTCATCAAGTATTCTAGTAAGCATCTCATATCTATTTTTCATCTTTCATATTCATTTCATATTCATTTCATCATATTTGAGCAAAAACATGTAAGTCATATGATGTTGTACCACTTTTCATTGATTTTTAAGAGTTATGAATATATAAGTCATCCTATAATTACTCCTTGTTATATATTATTTTTGGTGATGTCTAGGAACCCATGACACCCTAAGAAGGTGTATGGTAGGATTAGAATAGCTTCGGAGTTGTTTTGAATGGGTTAGAATAAGTTTGGCGCGAGAAAACTCATTTCGACACATTTTAAATAGGGTCTCATCCATATTTTTAATTCGGAAAATCCGACAAATGGGTATAATATTTTGGGCTAGATATTTAGAAAATAAACTTTAAAACGAAAACGTGGCCGCTTGAACGGATTAAACGGAGCTATAACGAAGAAGATATGAATTTTTCAAGTTTGACGATGAAAACTATTAATTTCGAAATTTCAAAGATAAAATGTCACTCTTTACGAGTCAAAATGAGTCTTAAGCTTTATAAATTGTGTCGACTTATCAAAATATATTAGTATACTTTGACACTAATCTAAGGATGTAGAAAACGGACTTGTAACGATTAAATTACACGCGATAAACCAAGTTTCCGTAACTTTATTCTATTAGCAAAATTAATATATTCTCTATTAAAACTACGGCAACTAAAGGACCATGTTGGCGGACGTTTTTAACAATGATGTAGAACTTTTATAACGTGATGTCTTCTAGTAAAAGTAAGTTCGCCAGCATACTTTCCAAAATGTTAAACCGTTTGTTGAGCGGAGTTGTAACGAATAACAAATAGTCACTCAAACTTGGCCGAAAACCATCCTTTAAACTATATTTTTGGACTAAAGTACAATACTTAACCTATATTTTTCTTTGTGATCGAGACCTCTAGGATGGAAACTTAAACACTAAAACTTTGAGATAATGATACAAGCTTTCTAAAACTGTTGGGTTCATTTCTTAACACTCGATGTGCACCATTTTGCGACTATCATAGGAGGTTGTTTCAACGTAACTACTTGTAGAGTAATTTTAATACGACGGGATGTCATAAACATATTTTGACGATAAACATTATTTCCAAAATGTACAAGTGGTATGAATATCATATGAGTTTGCATGCACGACATTGTATCACGCATTCACAACAACATATCATAACTCAAGTCATGACATTCATTTTAGGTCGGATAGTTTCCGAGCCTCATTTTAGTGCACTTCATTTTGTTAGCATATCAATCATACCTGTGAGTTCGTAGCCCCACTTTTACTTGTTTAATTGTTTTATAAACTCTTCGGGAGATACATGCTCAACTTCATGCTTTTATTTCACACTTATATGAACTTAAACTATATTGTTTGATCTTTACCCAAAAACTATATTGTTTGAACTATCATGACTTGTACTCTTTTGTTTCACCACTTATGCTAGTAAGTAGATTGTGCCCGAACTAAATTGATCACTATGTTATGAACACTATTATTTGAACCACTTTCCGTGATATTGAGCCCTTCGACATATATATTTGAGCTCTTTTAAATTGATTTGGACCTCAGTAACATATAAGTGAAGACTTTGGACTTGATTTGAACTTTTGACATATAGTCAACTCTTTTATCCCGTAAAGGACCCTTTTGATATCCTTTAAACTTATTTGACATGATGTTGAACGCTTCGACTATCTTGAACCTTTTTGATATTATTCGAGCTCTTTGGCTGTTCTGAACTTTTGAACTCGACTTAAATCTTTGAACTTAATTACGAACTTTTGAACGGAACTCTTGATCTTAAATAAAAACTTATGACTTGTTTGAACTTATTGAAACGTACGTGTTATGACCTTGACCTAAAGTCTCCAATGATCGGAGCATCACTATAAAGTCTCCTATGATCGGAGCATCACTATAAAGTCTCCCATGATCGGAGCATCACTATAAAGTCTCCTATGTTCGGAGCATCACTATAAAGTCTCCTATGTTCCCAGTATATCTTTGGGAAGAGGCACCCAGTATATCTTTGGGAAGAGGCACCCAGTATATCTTTGGGAAGGGGCACCCAACATAACTTTGGGTAGTGGCACCCAACATAATTTGGTTTCATCGAAGCATCATTACAAAGTCTCCCTTGTAGGAGCAAAGGCAAAGTCTTCCATGTTCGAGCATCCTTGAATTATTATATACATGGTACTATATTGTGAACTATTATGACCACTTATACTTGACCATTTGATACGCTATATTTTGTGCAATGGGTTGTGAACACACAGTTGCAAGTTTTGTATGGGCGGGACTTGAACCGAGTGGATTTACAATGCCTTTGCTTTGGAAACTCATTTGACCTCGTGTGCTTGAACATAAACTAGACATATTTTGGCAATGGTTGTGAACACACAGTTGCAAGTTTTGTATGGGCGAACTTGGGCCGAGTGGATTTACAATGCCTTTGCTTTTGTGGACTATTCTAAATGACCAAAACTTTGCCTTTGTTCCATGATTGCTCTTTAAAAGTTTTACTTGTTAACCAAACTCTATGAACTCACTCAACCATTGTGTTGAAACTTTTAGCATGTTTTATCTCGGTATCTAAGGCATTCACTTCATGGCATGCATGTGGACTTATCATAGAGTCACGGTGTCGACGCGTCTTATATAGATTTTATGCACTTAACTATCGCTTGATTGTAACAAACTCATTTTGGTATATTGGAAATCTATTGGGACCTATGTTTTGTAAACTCGATTATTTTATGAATCAAACGATATTTTCAAACGACACTTTAGGTCGCTCGATATAATCGTAACTTGATGCTATGATCGTCCTCCCCAGAATTCCATTCCACGCAAAACACGTAATTTGGGGTGTAACAAAAATGGAGAGGATGGATTGATGAAAACGTTGATGATGACGATGACCACACATGATGATGGAGAAAATAACGCCTCCTGTGTGCTTCATCTATGCATTTCAACCAAAATGCAATCCATCCACCCTCCTTAAGCCCTTCTCTTATACGATGTGTGTTGATGCACCAAAAGATGGCGCGATGAGACCAAGAACCACCTCTATCTTTAGGGAGTGGCGGATTCTGCACGAGGTCTTTGTTGAGGCCGAGGTGTTGGAGGTCGAGTATGATGTTCCTCCTTATAGGAGTCATCGAATCATCACAGATTCACTTGGATTCACTACACTATCATCTTCCAAGAAGGGAGAAAGGGTGATTTATTTGGTCGTGGATAGGGTTGAGGAAAGTAATGTAGCCATGGGTTTGAATCACCACTGATGATGATGAAGAGGATGATGAAGATGATGTTGTGAGATCTATGATCTCAGGTTTGGTATTCATGGTACAATTTGGTCAATTGGGGTTTTGTTGTTGAATCTAGGGTTTGTGGTAAATATTTGGGGATCTTTTGATGAAGAGATAGGTATACATTGGGATCATTTTATAGACGGGTTCGAGGTTCAATGAAAATTAATGCGAGTGGGTGGCACAAGAATTCTAGAAACTTACGAAGATATTCTTATCTTTGATGGTTTCTCAAAGTGTATAACTTCACAGATTGACCATGTGTTTATGCCGCGTTATTTTGGGGTTGGTCAAAGTTGAAAT
>CM040245.1:191373185-191618674 GCA_022545495.1 Chrysanthemum lavandulifolium | reverse complement strand
AGAGCGAAGAACATTTGCGAGGCAATGGCGGAACCGCATGGATAGAAGCGATGCGGGAGGAACTTCTCCATACCGTCTACATGACTCATGGGATCTAGTTCCAAGACCAATTGATATTCGTGTCATTGATCTCAAATGGTTATGGAAGAACAAAAGGATGAAGAAATGACGTAATTCGCAATAAAGCTCGTCTAGTAGCCAAAGGATACAAATAGGAAGAAGGAATAGACTTTGAAGAGTCATTTCGTGCGGTAGCCAAACTTGAAGCGATTAGGATATTCTTAGCCTATCGACTCACAAAAACATCACGGTTTATCGGATGGACGTATCTGCGTTCTTGAATGGAACCCTAAAAGAAGAAGTGTACATGAGTCACTAGAAGGCTTCATAGACATGGAACATCCGGACTACGTCTACAAACTCAAAAAGGCAAGCTATGGTTTGAAACAAGCTCAGAGGCGTGGTATAATGACATCCTCTTTCTTGATCAAAACAATTTCACCAAAGGGCAGTTGATCCTACCTTGTTTACTCGAAAATACAACAATGACATTTTGATTGTTCAGATTTACATGGACGACATCATTTTTGGGTCCACTAATCCGAATCTTTCAAAACATTTTGAAAACCTCATGAAAAAGAAATTTGAAATGTCCATGATGGGGGAACTAAAAAATTTTCTTGGTTTATAAATACATCTTTCCCTTGTGGAATTTTTATTAATCAAGCTAAATATACAATTGAGATTTTGAAAAAACATGGTATGGACAATTGTGATTCGGTTGGCACACCAATGGTAACTTCACCAAAAATTGGAGCTGATTTATTTGGGAAACCTATGGATCCGAAGAAATATCGGAGCATGATTGGTTCTCTCATATACCTCACTGCTAGTCGACCCGATATTCATTTTGTTGTTTGCTTATTAGCACGGTTTGAGCAAAGCCTACCGAACTGCACCTCAAAGAGGTTAAGCGGATCTTCGATACCTAAAGACATCCATTCACATGGGACTTTGGTATCAGAAGGAATCGGATTTGATCTAATAGCCTTTTAGGATGCGAGACCACGCGGTGATCAAGTTCTGACAAAAAGTACATCGGGAGGAGCACAATTTTGGGTGAAAAGTTAGTCGGTGATCTTCAAAGAAACAAGATTGCCTTTGCACTATCAAGCTTGAGCGGGTATGTGTCTCTATCTGCGTGTTGTGCTCAAGTTCTATGGATGAGAACACAACTCACGATTATGGCTTTACTTCGATAAATACCTATGTATTGTGACTCGAAAGTGCCATAGCCATCTCATGCAATCTGTTCATCACTCAAAGACTAAGCACATTCGTGTCCGCTACCACTTCATCAAAGAGCACGTGAAGATGGTCTGATTGAATTATTTTTAGTGAAGACAGTTACCAACTCGCCGATCTATTTACTAAAGCCCTTCCAAAGAAAGGTTTAATGACTTAGTTCGACGAATTGGAATCTGAAGCCTAACCCCGAGGAGTTAGAACGTCTTCTCGAATCTTCTTGAAAATGATTTCCAAAAGCTTATAGTGAATACTTTTGAAAAACAAAATATAAAATGTGAAAAACCAACAAAAGCAAAATATAAAAATATAAAACTTTCAAAAATACAAAATAATATAAAATAAAAATCCAAAATATTCTTCTCACGACATGTATCTCTTATAATCGATATTCATGCGTTTCTAGAAATGTCATTCAACAATGATCTGGACATGTACATATGCTTGGGCGAGAGTTCTTTAAATGTTTTCTAAAACATGTCATTTCTCAACAAAAAAAAAATTCTTTCACTATGGCTTTCGGATACTTCAGGACGAAACCCGGACAAAAATGATGACTTTTGATTATTTCAAATCAAAACTCGTATTTCAAAAGAAAATCAAGTGTACGCTTCAGTGCACTACATTTAAAACTGGTGAGAAATCATCATCATCTTGAGCACCTTTTCAACATTGTTCAAAAAGATTTTTTCAAAATATTTCAAAATAGTTTGTGCTCAAGACAACTCCCTCCAAAAACCCTTTAAATTGATTATGCTTTATTAAAAGGGGAAGTATAAAACTAAAATGTTCCAATTTCATGCTAAAATCAAATCCGTTTGTCTCCCTAAAAGTTTCTAAAAATGATGTTTAATCCGTTGATATAAAAAATATCACGAATATGCTATGTTTGAGGGGGAGAAGACGTGATTAAAATGTGATCAAAATTGTTTAATGATCGGTGTTTGAATCTCGAAAGAGCTCGACTCAGACGAAACCAATGAATTGATGAGGAATCAAAGTCAGTAAATGTACCATTTCTAGAAACTCGTGATAGACATGCACTTTCATGGGTCTAACCTTCTTTTCAAGAAGAGTTTACAACTTCAAGGTAGTTATTAGAGCTAGTTGTCACCTAAAAACGACAATAGAACTCTTTAACTAAGCTACGTGCTTAGTGTCTCGTGGGAATTGTCTATCATGAGCCGATCAATTAAAAAGTGCGAACTCTACCCTCACTGTGCATATTTACGCCAAAAATATAAGCACATGAAGGGGAGTATTCAAAATCAAAACTCTCAAGGTGATAACAAAATGTTTTGATAATCATAAACACTTTGAGATTTTCAAGAAAATGGTTTATGGCAATGTTGGAATCACTCCTAAACAGTATTTCAAGTATTTATATTTCATATGTAATAGGTAGCTTTATTATGGCCTTTATGTTTGTTTAAGGTCAAGCTTATGTAGAAGGCCCATAAGCTTAGGCCCAAGCCCACATAAGAAAGGATGGGAACTAGGAGTGTTGCCCTAGGTTCCCTCCTATAAATAATCTTGTAAACCCTCATTTGAGGGTTGGTTGTTCAAGTTATTCTCTCTTTCACACTCTTTGCATAACCGTCCTTATTATAACGTGTGTGTGGGTTTGTATCTTGTTCATCCGCCCCTCTTCTCCTCTCTATCTCTTTCTCTATAGCTTGTGTTGTAAAACTAGTGACCTAACAGTGGTATCAATCGCCTAATAGTTGAGTGAACGTATTGTTTGAAGTGAGTTTTGGTCTCACTCCTAACTTGCGTATCCTTATCTTTGGCTTGATCAAAAACGTATTTTTTACACTTTTGAATCCAAGATTCTTGTACTTTCAACGTTTTAGGTTGTTAAAATACTTGTTTTTGGCAAAAGTTTCAAACTTTATCGTGGATCGTTGTTTTCAACTAGTTTTTGAGCAGGGTGTAAACCACAGCGTAGCTATTTTAGAAGCTTTGGATCATCAAGTTTCACACTTTTGTGTTATTTTGGTGATATTGAAGCTATCTCATCACAAAAATCTGGTTTAGAAACATCTTTGGGAAAAAGTCATTTCTGAGTAGAACTACGTATCAAAACCTAATTCTATGCATAACTTTATCCTTGGTTTGATCTTCGTTTTCGTGGTTTACTCCGTGTTTCTTACTTGGATAAGTGCGAAAATACGTGGACTTTGGATATCTTTTGCCTTTGTGATAGTGTAAAGATCACTTGGGATAAAACCTAAACTTACGCATAAGCTTAAGCTTACGGCGTAGAAAATCCGCCTAAGATTCATCTTACGCGTAAACCTAGTCTTCACGCATAAGGAATCCTACGCTAAATTTCTCGCCTAACTTTACATTTCGCATAACTTTAGTCTTTTTCACCTTCTGGCGTAAGCTAAACCTCACGCGTAACTCTTGATTGTTACGCGTAACTTTGGTGTTTTCTACGCATAAGTGCTACTTGGCTATTGTGATTTCTACGCCTAAGGATACTTCTTCATCAACGGTTCATTCGACTACAAAGATCCATCAAC
Organism: Chrysanthemum lavandulifolium; assembly: GCA_022545495.1. Lineage (NCBI taxonomy): Eukaryota > Viridiplantae > Streptophyta > Magnoliopsida > Asterales > Asteraceae > Chrysanthemum > Chrysanthemum lavandulifolium. The sequence goes on along the minus strand of CM040245.1, from coordinate 191,614,841 downwards.
ACAAGTTATCAAAAAAAAAAAAAAAAGTTTTTTGGCGGGAAAAGTTGAGTAAAATTTAATTTTTCGAGGAGACTAAGCGTTCAATTTTTACGAGATTCAAATTTTGGTTTAACCGTGAAAATTTTGGTCAAAATTCAAATTTTGGGCCTAAATTCAAATTTTCGGGTAAAATTTGGCGTCAAAATTGTCATAACTCAAATTTTTCTTTCAACCTTAGAATTGAATTTTATAGTGAATTTCAAATTTTGAAAGTCAAAATTTTCAAAATTATTTTGGAGGAAATTGCAATTCACTATATCGACCTTACATGTGCTATCTCGACTTTGCACCTTTTCTTCTCTTTGATACTACATAGGGGTAAAATGGATTACGATCATAAAGATCCATTTGTGGCATTGCAAGAAGGATTCATAGCTATATCTCGGCATTCAAGCGTCAGACAACATCTAATTCTCAATATCCATGATCGTACAAGGTGCAAGAGTTGCTATACATGAAAGAAATGCTCAAATGGACGTTGAGAATGTTGTGAGTCTGCATCTGTCGGTGTCACGGACAATGAGGTTGTAGCATTGGAAAAGCGACATGACAACATCGGATCGGAGAAGATATCATACTTAACTACGACAAGAGCCCAAGCGTGACGAAGAACAAATGGTTGAGGAAGATATCTTACCCGCTATGACGACACGAGCGGATGGTCGAGGTACAATCTCTTGTTGATCATATTACGCTGCAAATGCGATACAACAAAGCGAGCAACCTGAATTTAGTAATGAAGGAGAGGTTGACGATGTGTTGCACAATATCGGAACAACTTTCTCGTGTACGAGCCCTTACTTGTTAACAATTCAAGCTGAAGCGTCAAATCAAACTCTTGAATAAAACATTCTTCTCAAAAGACCATTGCTCGGTTTCATAAAGATTTTTCAAAACTAGAGGCACATTGCATCTCTCTTGAACTTAAACTTCAAAACAAATCTTTTCTTGAACACAATGGTGGGTCTTCAAATGAACAAAGTAATCGTGTGGATACATTAGTAAAAGAAAATGAGCATTTAAAGACTCAAATTCAAGCAAAGGGGCTTGCACATGTTGCTTTACAAAACAAGCGAGAAGATTAGCGACAAGAGTGTGGATACTTATTTTGCAAAACCAACAACCTTGGGAAATCGTCTCTAAAACCAATCGAAACCAATCGGTTGTCGAGACATCCAAGCGCTTTTAAATCTGACGTTCAAAATCGTCAAAACCACGGTTTCCTCCAAGTTGTTGAGAATAATCATTTGATAAAACCGGTCCTCCACATTCACGGCCTAAGAATAATCATACATTTACATTAAACATGTTTACGTTAAACACATACATTATACTGCATAAGTGGGCATACGGCCAATCTAGGATTAGTTCGAACAACGTGTCTAAACCGAGCATTAAGCGTAAACATTCATATGATTCAAATGGCGCATACAAGAACTATGATCTAGAAAAGGCTAGGAAAAGGGCACTACTCCAAAAGGATGGAATCTTAGGTTCACGACCTAGTGTATCACCTTGAGTGTATTCTTGAACACTTGCTTGTAGTAGCAAACCAAAACCTAAGTTAACTCAAGCAGTTAGAAATAAACCCGTTGATCTAAACGTAAACTTTGAAACCTAATAGGTGGATCAATATAGGACGCAAATTCTTCCCAAAAGAAGTTTCAACATCCCTTAGATCTAACCTTAGATGGATACCAACGGGTAGAGTTTTCAAAGCTTTGGTCTTAGGTGGATTCCTACGAGGCAAGATACTAAGTAGTTGCACCAAAACAAGTGAGATACCCACTACATCCATCCGTGAGGCGGGAAAGGAATTCATCAAAATAGCATGTTCGGTGTCAGAAGATAATTGACACTACATCTTTATGCCTCTAACACACGGAACGATTACACTTGGGATCCATGTTTCTTCTTCTTTCTTGCCCCCTTCTATTTTCTATGCACGGTACCATGACTATGGCTCCTCTTGCAAAAGCAGTAGGACCCGTTTCTAACAAATCAAAATATCATGATCCATCAATTTGTTCCACCATTGTACTTGTCGTAAAAATTGGGAACATTGCTTGCTCCTACGGTTAAAGATTACATCAAAAGTCGTGCTTGGATGTATCGAATGTTTCCATTGCACAACCGATAATACTCTAATTTCGGATACACAGAATCTACAACAACAACGAATCTTCTATGAGAAGACCAAGCTGCTTCCAACAACAATGACAGTGATGATCAACATAATGTCTTGAGAAGTTATATCGATGTAGTTGACTCTCTCGAAATATTTTTGGTACTTCACACTTGTTCGATCAATTGGACATACATGGTTTATTGTCTCCTTATACATGGTTTCGATGTCTTCAATTCATCATCAACATCGTGGTGTATGATTACGAATCATTGAAAACATCGAGGGGAGAGTGTGTAGATGGTCATTGCTTCCTTGTTTTCTACATGCTTCTTTGCGAAAACCCAATGCCTTCTTGAATTTCTTCAATTAGGGAAAGAAATAAGGCGATATGCGGCTCAAGCGTCTCACTTTGGTGTTATCGTCTCAATTTCACGGGTGATCTTGTGTGAAGTTACCCAAATATGATGTTAAGATGCCTTACAAGCGGTCTTGGCATCGAGTTATTGCCTATTCACGGTGATTAGTATTAGAAAGACCACAACATTCGGAAAGTCGTATCATTTCGTCTTTCGTGGTTTGTTTGGTGTGATGCGTCTACATCGTGAGAAGATCTTGTTGATTTACGGCATGTTACCCTCGAGCGGATCTTCGCAATTAGTCGATTTTCTTTGTGTGGTTTCTTGCTCATCTACAAATTCAGCGCATATTGAAACCTTCAAAAGTTAGAGAAATGTAGACTTCATCAAAGTTTCAAATCGCTAAAGGCGATTTAATAGGTTGGGAAGCGATTATGAAACTTCTTCATCATGGATTAAAGGTATAACAACTTAGAACCGGACACAACGTTTAAACTTCCTCAACCCCATCATCGGTGAACAAAGCCCCACTAACTCGTCAACAAATGGAAAGGTTATTTGCTCCTACATTACGTGACGATATTGATGAGCGTGCTTTAGGTGTATCCATTGTTTCATTGCACAACGATAATATTCCTATACGATACACACTACAACAACTCTTGTTGAAGATGCACCTACACCGTTGACTCCAACACATGATTGAACACACGCTTCCAAAATGATGAACCGGTGATGATATTACGAATGAAGTACCCCACTGCAGATTTTGATCCAAATCGTTCTTCAATCCGTTTGCTAATGAGGCTGCGCACGGATGTCGCGGAATCTTCAACAAACCATTTAAATCCTCGAATCGCACAATGTATACCAACATCAACCCTCTACACATAGATGGACAAAAGACCATCCTCTGGCTAACATTATTGGCAACCGAATCAACGATCGTTCGAGACAACGTCTTCACACAGATGGTGAGCATTGCATTTATGCACTCATGCTCGCCAATCCGAGCCTAAAACATTAAAGATACAATGACAAAAGACAATGGATTGAATCCATGCGGGAAGAACTCAACCAATTCAAGCGTCTTGAAGTATGGGGCGGTTGAAAGACCAGCGAGGTCTCGTCATTGGTCTAAAATGGTTGGAAAAACAAATTGGATGATGAAGGGGCGTCATCCGAAACAAGTCACGTCTAGTTGCTAAGGGTTATCATCGGGAATAAGGAATAGACTTTGAAGAATCTTTTGCTCGGTTGCTCGTCTTGAAATTTCGGATATTTCTGCGTTCGTGACTCATATGAATATGACGGTCATCGGATGGATGTCAAAGCGGCGTTTCTCAATGGACAACTTAAAAAGCGGTCTATGTCGACCAACCGGATGGATTCGTTGATCTGAGTTCCCGAATCATGTCTACAAAGCGAACAAAGCTCTTTATGGTCTCAAACAAGCCCCTCGGGCATGGTGCGATAAGCTATCATCTTTCCTCATTGCCAATAATTTCACCAAAGGCTCGGTTGACCCAACTCTTTTTATACAATATCACGGGGCACATATCTTAATTGTTCAAATTTACGTGGATGACATCATTTTGGGTCTACACATAAAAAGTTTTCAACCGCTTTTGCAAAACTAATGAAGAAAAATTTTGAAATGTCCATGATGGGTGAACTTACATTCTTTCTAGGGATGCAAGTTCATCAATCACCCGTGGTATTTTCTTGAGTCGATCAAATATGCCCTTAGCTGTTAAACAAATTTGGAATGACAACTGTGACATTTATGCCACACCAATGGCTCATACCAAGAAATTAGATCTTTGATTTACATGGGAAATTGGTTGACCCTACCAAATACCAAGTATAATTGGGTCTCTCATGTATCTAACGACTAGCAGACTGATATTGTCTTTGCGTTTATCTATGCTCCGTTATCGATCGCGACCAAGCTGAAACCCACCTCTACGAGGCTAAAGAATCCTCCGATACATCAAGGGAACCATTAACTTGGGGATACGGTATCAGAAGGATTACGGTTTTGAACTAATCGCTTTTCGGGGCCGATCACGCATGATGCTTAGACTCAAGAAAAAGTACCTCGGGAGCTCTACAATTTCTCGGTGATAAAGCGGTGTCTTGGCAATCAAAAGCGAGGATTGTACATCATTTGTCATCAACGAGGCGAGAATATGTAGCCATGTCCGCGTGTTGTGCTCAAGTCATCTGGATGAGAACTCAACTCAAAGACTATGGTTACGTGTTGGAGAATCGATGTATTGCAACAATCGGTGCCATTGCCATCTCGTGCAACTCTGTTCAAACACTCGAAATCAAAGCACATCGATCTACGCTATCATTTCATCAAGGACCACGTAGAGCGAGTACCGTTGAATTATACTTTGTGGTCTTGAATACCAATTGGCGGATCGCTCACCAAAGCCTTGCCCCGCTAGGTTTAATGAGTTGGTCCACGAATTGGTATGAGGTGTTGACTCAAGAGGAATTGGATGACCTCTTAAAGCAGTCTTAAAAACCCGTCAAACACCAAAACATCTTACGTAAATATCTTTTCAAAACAAAATACAAAAATATAAAATCCGATAAAACAACAAAAATATTCTCCTTATCTATCTTTCTTTCAACATGGCAAGTACATTTCTTCCGTCAACACTTTAATCTTTCAAAATTCGGTATTTTTCCGATCAAGTGTTGAGGGAGAAAATAATCTCTTAGCTGTTTCAAAACATACATGTACTTGCATGTTATCATATCTCGGTTGATTCTGTTACAAATGGTGGTACATTTTACGGTTCAAAGACACTCCTCGGACTTAAGTTAATAACCTTTCATTATTTTTCTCAAGTCGATGGGGGTGTCGTAATCTTCTTTCTAAAATCTTTGTTTGGTAACCAAAATGGAAGTTAAAGGCTTTGTTTGAAAAAAAGGAAAGGTGGAGGGACCAAAACTGTCAAAACCTTAAAGACATTTTGAATAAAAATATCCTCCACTAACTTTCACTTCTCATTTATTACTCAAAACATAAAACCATCCTCGCTTTGAATTGATTCAAGAAAACCGTGCTTTTGATCTCATCTTGTAAGTGTTTCGTGATTACAACATGTTTTTAAGATAAGGTTTTGAATCTCATGTAAATCCCTACGGCTAAAAGCGTTTTCTCACGCGTGATTAGGTGTTCTACGCTTATGCGTAGAACACACAATCAAATATGTGTGTTTGTGGTGAAATGATTTGTGTCAAAACGTTCATAATACATCAATGATACCATTTTAACCATCAAAATCCACCCGAAACACGAATTGATGATTTTTGAAAATTAGGGTTTATGAGTCGAATTGGGTATTTTCGAATGAGAAGTGTGTTGGTCAAAAAGATTGTTGTGTTATGCTTATGTCTTTGTTGAATTGATGATATCCATGCCTTATAACCACCCAGAAACCTTAATTGATTCAGAATTAGGAATTAGGGTTTAATGTTCTAAAAATTGGGTATTTTTGATTCACTGCAAACTAAGTGTTAAGACTTGGTCAATATGCTCTCACAACATCTAAGATATACCAGAAAAACTTTGATGCAAATTCTATGGCTAAAATCCATACGCGTAAATTTAGGGTTTTAGACTACGGCGTAAGGATTTCTCATAAGCATTAAAGCGTCCAATTGTGTTATGATCATCATAAAATGAATGTTATGTGTTAAACATTGATGATATGATGCTTTGTTTAGAGCTTGCTACACTTAATATTCAGAATCAAGGTTGTTGTTACTCTCGCATAAGGTTCTACATATGGGACTACGCGTATCTGTGACCTCTACGCATAAGGTCAACTCTTACGAGTAGCCTTACAGCGTAAGATTAATATATGCCTACGCACAAGCTCTACGCATAAGGTCCCCTTTTCCTACGCGTAACACTTCACTGCGTAAGTTAGGATCCTACTAAGTAAGTTTACGCCTCGCATATATCATTTCGTCTATGCATAACTCTACCTATCCTACGCATAAGCACGGATCACACCTTCGTTATGAATTGTTACGTGTACAAACTTGTAAATAAACTAATCATATCGTCACGAATCCAATAATGTCACTAATAAACTTAAATCGTTTGATATGTTGTGAACAATAAGTGATAAAATAAACTTTAAAACTTAAAGTTAACTAACTCACGAAACATTTCACTACGTCATTGAACTATTGAACATACAAGTGACTTAGGACTCGTAACAATCATTGACACTATACATTCAATAACTAGACAATAAGACCTTCTGTTGACTAACATTATGTCTTTCGATATGTTGGTTCTTTTGGCTAATGTTATTTCAGATCACAACATGGCTGAACAAATGAATGTGGATGCACACGAAGTTCTCTCCATTCTTGATATCTATCCTCATGGCTATCCAATGAAGATAGGAAAGAACAATCTCCGTGTTGACTTTGACACCCTCACTTGCTCGAATCTTCGTGTTTAATTGCTATTGACATTACGAGGACTCATCCTTATCGAACATGCTTACTCACTCTGCCTGTTCACGAGATCTACATCCAACAGATTACGGAACACTATGGAAAGGGTCAAAGGACAAAGCTAGCACATGACGGTGACTCGAATCACAAACAAGTCACCATTACACTGCTGAGACTTAAGGCATTCTCCTAATTCGATGTTGATCAGGCCAAACTATATGCCACACTGTGAAGAGCTCACTCTCCATTCTTAATCAATATCGGTTATGGCGAGGCTACGGGAATAATCACCAAGCATTCTCACGTAGAGCTTAAGAGTATTCCTCAACCACAGAGAACTCTCTACATGATCATCACCAAGTCATTTACGGTCGTGGCGGTGACTATGAGCACCCTAAGCTCATGGAAGCGCAAATATTACAGGCATTGGTCAACAAGAAACACATCGCTATCGAAGCTCGATTTGGGATGACATGATGTCATTTCTCAACAAACTTGGCTCAAAGATTCCCTACATCGGATATACTAAATTGTTGATTCGAGAGCACTTGGACTTCATCCCGACATTCCCAAGAGGCTCAATGACCCCGACAATCACGACATGTTGACGGAACCTATTCTATCTGTTAGAATCAAGGAAGCGTCTACAAAGAAACAAGATGTTTGTCTTGCCGATTTCCTTCTAACTAAAGATGTCGAAAGCTCGAATCGTACAAAAGGTATCTCGGAAGCGGTCGAGACAAGGCAAAGTTGGTCATCTCGACGAAAAATCTTCGGAACACTGTAAGGAGAACCCGAGAAAGGAAGTCTTGGAAGTGTCACAAGTACGAGATAGTTAAAGGAATGTTCCAAAGAAGAAACCTATTCAAAGAGAAACCCACCCCTAAGAAGAAGTTCCTTCTCGGGAAGCCACTCCGATCCTTTCACTTGAACCATAAAGGCAGCTTTCGGGACGAGGAATCGAGGCTCTTGACAGATGAAGAGATCACATTCTCTAAACCGCAAAGGATGAAAATCCTCGGTACCAAAAGTCCTCAAACTATTAAAGGAAAGGAAGACTCTCGCACTTGTGCCTCGGGATGAAAGCTACGAAGATGAAGAAGAGCAACTGGATCAATCATCTGGAAGAAGTTTCACAAAGTCGAGACACCTTCAAAAGGCGAAGAATTTGCTAAAGATCAAATGGGTGGCCCGGAGGATCAAGTGGAGTTGCCGCTCCTCTCCAGATCTAGCGTGGTTAATCGACCGATAAGGGATCGGTGCCACCACTCTTACGCAACAACAACAACTGTGGAGGACACTATTGTGTATGATTTTGAGAAGCAGTGGCGAGAAAGAAAAGTCTAAGGATAGCGAGGATGATTATACAAAGTTTCTTCTAGACAGGTCCAACACACTCAAAGGAGAAAACCTCGAAACTCCTAAGGACATGAAGTCTCCTCATGTCTCCTCATCATCAGTTCTTCGTCTCATTCATCACAACCACCATCAACAAAGACAACGGATCATCATCCAAATCCGTGAAGAAACCACCTAAATCTTGGATTTCTCGGACTCATAAAATGATTGTGAAAAGTCATCCAACAAGTCGAAAGAAGGACATACTTTACGGAAAAATGAATTGGTTTCTTGACCAAATTCGATACTTAAATGATGAGAAAGACAAGATGGAGAAAGAAAGGAATTTGTTTAGAAGTTCATGAAAAGTCATCGAAAAGAGGAACTGAGCGAAATGATCGAAGGTTACACTAACAAGTACCTTGGGATATCGTTCCTAAAGTCCAAAAGGAACCTGGAGAAGACGACAAGAGATCATACCACAAGTTTCTTCTCGACACTTGCCCCGGTGTGACTAGAAGTATTTTCCGACAACTCACCCTAACATCGTAGCATTGGTTAAACATACAATGGCCAAGAAGTCGATCTATCACGAATGAAAGTTAATCGCTAAACTTGTGATGCAAATGTCAAAGCGATGCAGGCGTTTACCGGATGAAGCTAAATTTTTCGAAAATCTACTTGATTTTCAACTCGGATCATCATGCAAGGAGTCACCGATCAACCCAAACGACCAAGAGATGGCGATGATAAGGATAAGGACTCGCACCTAAGCGTCGAAGCGATGCGGTAAATCTACTTGATGCCACCTCCTCCACCACGGACTTCTTCTCAACAAAAGTCTCCTCCACCTCGGTCTTCTCTTGATAAACCTCGGGACGATTCCAGTTACCACCGACTCATAAAGCGGTGATTACTTTGAGTATACGGGTGGTGACGATGAAGAGGTCCTTGAGCCCCGACAACAACCCACTCACCCAAACAAGTGCGTAAACCAATTATCATCCTCAAGGCATTCCAAAAGAAGAAGAAGACGACTCGGCCGGGTCGTAACATGGCTAGATGACGATAAAACCGAAGAGTTTGAATGGTTCTCCACACTTGTCAATAAAACTCCCTACCGATGAAGGTCAAGAATTGGCGATCGGTTCTACATTGGAGCATGCAAAACTATTGCAAGAAAAGTTCCATGTGAAGAAAATGACAAAATCGAGTTGAGCGAATCAAAATGAAGCTTTTCAACTATGGAAAACTGACTCTGAAAGCGCCCTCGAGGTCGAATATCATCTTGAGAACATCGCTCGAGCTATGTCTAACAACATGGATTGGCTCAATCCGGAAGCAAACATTGACTTCACACAAAGGACAACCCTCCATACTACACGATTGGACCAAACCCCTACCAACCATTGGCCAACAGACGAACCACGGTTCCTTCCGATACTTCTTTAACGAGACACATATTTTCTCTTACACGGTAGCGATGGTTCGCGAAAATCGCTACATCATTGACTCTTCCATTCCCAGTGACTATTTACTCAAAGCGCATAGCTATCGAGGAACATGCAAATCACTTGTTTTCGACAACGTGCAAGCATCGACCAAGATGCATGTATGGGATTCATCATTGGCACGAGCATGAAGAATCTACTCTGTGCACGGTTGAAGTCTCAACATGTAGTGTATAGTTCTAAGGACATCGTGGCCATCAAATACATTGATCTCAAGTCTAAGTGGGACTACACATTCTTAAAGAATATCATAGTCAAACGACAAGATGAGCAGGACTATGGATTCTCCGAGGTGACTTTGAGAACTTATCTCTCAACGACATCGAAGACATGTACCTTGCCAAAGCATGTGGTCGTATGAGACAATTCTCGTTGAAGTTCAACGTGAATTTATCAAGTCGGTTCTCATCTTCATTAGGCGCATCGTGATCAAAGAGCGTGTTGAAGATATCCGGATGGTCGTTGAATCTTATCGACGCGTGTCAACCTCTCCTCCAACGCTTACTCTTCCCGATCTCAACCAGCTATCTCAATATACACTCATCGGCAAACCTTTCGGCGTTGTTTACCATAGTGAACTTCAAGAAACTGCTTAATGGCGTGTAGTGAGCTCCACAAATTGGGATCATACCTTGAAGTCGGTTAGGGATGGATTGGCGTCTGAGGTTGAAGGATATCGCTGAAAGTTGGGTCTTTTAAGCATTGGAATTCTCAAGAAAGGAGGGATGTGAGGCGGATCATCACCATGATTGATGAGCGGTTGTTCGAGAAGGATCGGTTCCGGACGATTGAGAGCTATGTTGGTGGTGGACCGGGAGAAACATCACCGGCTTTCAGCATACATGCGCGCTCACAGGAACATCAACGCACTTCTGGTACCCTTGAATTGTTTCCCTCATATAATTTTGGATGCATGATTATATATGTCAATGGCTTGTGCACACATAACGATGTACAACCCGTAATTGTCAAGAAAGGACCACTGTAGTGCGCCTCGGTGCCACAATCCTTATAAAAGGGCGAAGCTTCTTATTTTGAGTAAAACCTATCAAACCTTTCACTTTTCAAGGTTTTGCTCAAAAGACAAGTACTTCCCATATGATTTTCAAAACCTCAACCGTTTATATCACTAGTTGAGGGGTATTTGATTTAAAACTTTGTTCACAAATTGTTCATAGTGGTCACTCTTCCCGCAACTTTCGAAATGGTCATATTTATTCTCAAGCGTTTCAAAATAACATCTTCATATGCCATTTTTGAGGGAGAAAATTTGTGTGATAAGAAATATGTTGTGCAAATGCAAATGAATCTATGTACCTCGGACTTAACCAACGAATTGACGATACTAAACTGTTTGTAACTCGAAAAGACTTGTCACAGACGGGTAATAATTTCAAGCTAGTTCGCTAGTGATGTAGCGTGTCTCGCAAAGGACTTGTGCGAGTAGAATGTACCATTCGAGAAACTCTTGATAGACATGAACTCGGCGGGTATGACAACCTTTCGAGGTTTGTCTACACCTTCAAGTAGTTATTAGAGCTAATTGTCACCTAAAAGCGACAATGTAACTCTTTAACTATGCAACGTAACCGTGTCTCGCGGGGATTGTCTATCTTGATGGATCAATTCAAAAGTCGCGCTCTCTCCTCCTTGTGCATTTAACCATTAAAACTATTAAGCACATGTGGAGGGTATTATGCAAAACATCATCTCTCACGATGGTTCAAACATGTTTTCATTAACAAACCCTTTGAGAGATATTTTAACATCTGATGGTTTTAATGGCAAACATAGATTAGTCATGGGTTATAAGGTGACTAAGGTTAGGAATAACCGTCCTATGATCCGCCAGAGCGGAGGATCTACCCAAGGACACTACCATTAGTTAGTGTTAGAAGTCCTTAGGAATGATTGTAAAAGGAGAAAATGAGAATCGGAGAAAGAAGGAGTTGAAGAATCAAAAGAAATGTAAAGTAAAGGGTGTAAAGAAACACCCTCCAGTTATTCAACTTAGGGACACCGGGTTCAATTCATATACTCTTGATTGTCACTTAGTGACACCGGTATTGAAGATTAAAAGTCATCATGGACCCGATGGCGCATGCACTAAACCTTCTTAGCCACTCAAGTTTCTCTCAGCGAAGCTTGTTTCATTCTCACGGGGAACCCTACATAAACTATTGGCTTTCTCTTAGAGATCACCGGTATTGAAGAAGGAGACCCTCTCCTAGTCTCCGCTCGGGAAAACCAAAACGCACTATTGAGTCTAGAGCCACGAGATTCATCAAAAGATCTCTTAGGAACACTTGACATTTAATCACTTGATGATCAACAAATAAGATCATCGCTGGTTCATATCGAGTCCTTCACGATCTTAGCAATCATCGAGAACATTTATGAGAGGTTCACATCGTGATCCTTAGTGATTGAATGGAAACTCCGCGTGGTCAACATCAAGCATGTACCGACGGCGAGTCGCCGGTAACTCCCGTGGATTACGCGGAGTGTGTCTCAAAGCGGTCTACGATCGTGAGGTGATGCTTGTGTACCTCGACTCATCTGAATGTAGATGTACTTGTACATCGCGTTATCTCACTTGTGGGACTCGGTTCGAGAACGGCCTTTGTAAGAATTAGAGTTGTGTTTTCACTATCGCTAACACTCTCAAAGTTCAAACTTGTAAGTGCGGAAACCGCTTATTACTAACCGTTTGAAATGTTTTCTTCTTATGGAAGCTCCGGAGGCGGGATGATCGTCTTGATTCTTCTCATGCTCACGCCAACATCATCACTAATGGAAGTTCTATTCAAAAGCGGCATAACCGTCGTAATGATTCCTCGTCAAACCAAAGAATCTACAAAGTTAAAGACTTAGAGAACTTCATCGGTATTGAATTCCAACGTCATAGGCGTGTGAGCATGTTGAAGAATGACGTGGAACACGGAGCGCCGAAGCGGACACGAAGCGCATGATGATCACTTTCACCACAAAGAACAATGATCAAAGAACAAAGTTAAAGATGACGTCAAATCATAAGCTGTTCAAAGATAACTATCTCTCTACTGGGGAGATTGTTCGAATCAAGGCAATTCCTCTCACAAGAAAGAAGAATGTCGGAAGGCGCCATCGCTACTATTACATCAACGCCTTCACCGTTCACATTCATATATACTTGAGGGAGATTGTTGGAATCACTCCTAAACAGTATTTCAAGTATTTATATTTCATATGTAATAGGTAGCTTTATTATGGACTTTATGTTTGTTTAAGGTCAAGCTTATGTAGAAGGCCCATAAGCTTAGGCCCAAGCCCACATAAGAAAGGATGGGAACTAGGAGTGTTTCCCTAGGTTCCCTCCTATAAATAATCTTGTAAACCCTCATTTGAGGGTTGGTTGTTCAAGTTAGTCTCTCTTTCACACTCTTTGCATAACCGTCCTTATTATAACGTGTGTGTGGGTTTGTATCTTGTTCATCCGCCCCTCTTCTCCTCTCTATCTCTTTCTCTATAGCTTGTGTTGTAAAACTAGTGACCTAACAGGCAACAATAGGATGACCATGGAGTTATAAGGTGTCTAGGATAGGAAAATCTGTCTATGATCCGCCAGAGCCGGAGGGATCTACCCAAGGACAATACCCATAGTTAGTATTAGAAGTCCTTAGGTATGATTGAAAAAGGAGTAATGTGAGAAAGGAGAAAGAAGGGTTGAAGAATTAAAAGAAAAGTAAAGAAAGGGTGAAAAGAAATAGCCCTCCATAATCAACCTTAGGCGTAAACGGGTTCAATTCATATGCTAATGGTTGTCACAAAGATGACACCGGTATTGAAGACATAGGCGTCATGGACCCGGACGACCGCACCTAACCTTCTAGCCACTCAAATTCCTCTTAAAAGTATTTGTTTCATTCTCATTGGGAACCCTACATAATCTATCGACTTTCTCTCAGAGATCGTTGGTATTGAAGAAGGAGACCCTCTCCATAGTCTCCGCTTAGGAAAACCAAAATGCACTAATCGAGTCTAGAGCCACGAGATTCATTAAAAGATCTCTTAGGGACACCTTACATTTTATCACTTGTTGTTCAACATTAAGGACACAAGTGATACATTCTAGAGTCCTATGCAGATCTTAGCAATGCCGAGAACATTATGAGGATTCACAATTGTGATCCTCGGTGATTGAATGGAAATTCGCCGGGTCAACGTCAGCGACCACGGCCGGGTCACCAGTAATTCTTTATGGGTTCTTGTTGGGAATAATCTGTTACCAGCGATTCTTTGTGGAAGACACCGCTTGGATTACACTAGCGATGGAAGCGATATTACCGCCGCTACATTATTACCATCGCTATTAGTTTATGATTAGGAAAATGCGTCTAGATAAGTATAGAATAGATCTTGTGTATATTCTATATTATTAGCTTTATACTTATCTTGTAAAGGACTCCTTGTTGTATAAAAGGAGGTCCTAGGTCATTGTATTAGGTACTTGTCTACTTGTCTAATTATCTACGTATTACTCACAAAGGCTTCAAGGTGTAACCCTAGTGATAAGCAAGATCACTCATATTATTCATTAATAATATTGGAGCTTAAGTTTTGTGTTTAATCTGTGTTTACTTACAATACATCATATAATCCGTCTTCTAAGTATTACTAAGTAAATTCCGCGTGCTTAATAATATTATACAAAATATCATTGACATAAGGTGTGTGTCGGATCCATCAAGTGGTATCGGGCGAAGGTTACGATATTTTGTTTTAGAAGATTCAAGGAATAAGCTTAACCTACTCACTCAATTCAATGGAGATGGAAAACAATCGGTCCAACTCTTCTACACCAATGCTACCTAAGCTCAAACTTAATGAGTTTGAGATGTGGAGGATCTTGATTGAGCAATACTTTCTCATTCGGACTATGCTCTATGGGAGATCATTCAATGGTGATTCCTTCAAGCCTATGACTAGTACTCGGAAGGTTGGTGACATAGATGTTGTGAAAGTTTACGTACTCGAATCTAGTATTGAAAAAGCTCTAAGGAAGAATGATCTTAAGGCTAGAAGTTTGTTCTTGATGACTCTTCCAGAGACCGGATCATTGCATTGACAAGTTCACATTGCTAAATAACTGTTTGAAGAGATTTGCTCGTGTTTGGTGGTAATGATGCTACAAAGAAGACACAAAAGACATTGTTGAAGCAAAGTTATGAAAACATCTCGCTTCAAGCAATGACTCACTTGATAGCATCAAACTCCGTAAGATTGTTACACAACCGATGTGTTTGGCATTGAGGTGAAAAGGAAGACCTCAATTTGAAGTTTCTAAGAAGTTTGCCTTGAGTTTCAAACTAATGTTCTTGTATGGGAAAACAAATCGGACATTGAAACAATGAAGCTGGTGATCTTACAACAACTTCAAACTTATTGAGCAAAGGTTGAAGAAGGCGGAAACTTGGTACAAGCTCTAGTAGTTGGCATTGTTGTCAACCTCATTGGCGGTGATGATCTCAAGGCGATAGTGATCATGATGTTGCCTTCTTTGGTCTTAAAGTTTCCCTTTGGTAATGTTAGTGTTACCACTGCAGGTTCAAAGAAGAAGATTGCTAGTATTGGAGATCCTACCTTTTATGCTTTCATCTCCACTCAAGTAAATGGCTCTGTCTTAACTCATGAAGACATAGAGCAAATTGATGAAGATGACTTGGAGGAGATGGATATAAAATGGCAAATAGCCCTTCTTAGCATGAGGGCTAGGAAATTCTACAAGAAGACTAGCAAGCCTATTCACATTAATGGTAATGAAACTGCAGGCTTTGATAAGAAGAAATTGGAGAGCTTTAACTGCCACAAGTTGGGACATTTTGCTAGAGAATGTAGAAGACCAAAGACCAAGGACAACATGTCTACTTGGTATAAGCAAAAGAAGGAACCAACTGTGGAAGAACCAAAGGCAATGTTGGCTATTGATGGTGTGAGCTATGATTGGAGTTTCATGGCTGATGATCAAGAAGAAGAACATTCAGATGCTGCTCTTATTTCTACTGAATTTGCTCTCATGACTTTCTCTGAATCTGAGGTACAAAACTTTGAAAGTTGTTCTAAAACATGTAGGGCTGCTAGAGAAGTAGAAAGACTTAATGATTTATATTCTAATGAAAGACAAAAGTTGTATACTGCTAATTATACCGTGTCTAACCTTAGGAGAGCTATAGCTGTATTAGAAAAATAACTTGAGCACTATAGAGAAAATGAGACTAGATATAATGATGATATGATTCCTCTTAGAAGAGAGGTAGAACATACAACAGCTGTGAATGAAGCATACCAAAAGGAGTTTGAAAAACTTCAAAAGAAAATGCAAATGTCAATTTAACTTTAGACACCTGTTATTATCAGTCTAAGTCAATTGATAAAATTTGGAATGCTCAATTACATAGTAAAGTTAAGTCTGGTATGGGTTATAATATAGTACCTCCTCCTCTAAGGGGTATACATTCACCTCCAGGTATAGATTTGGCTCACACGGGGTTAGAAGATTTTAAGGATCTTGAGCGAGATTATGGTCCTTTAAAAGAAACATTTGTGGCGAGGAGCAGGTTAAGCAAGCGATGTTTTGAGAGTGCTAGTGACTCATACATTGTTGATGAGAATGCTAAAAGAATGTAGAGACTTCTATCCCAAAGTTGTTAATCATGTTACGGAGGAACCTAGGAAACAAGCTAAGAAACCTAGACCAAGCTGTAAGTATCTTTGAGATGTATAGGAACAAGCCTCTGACTCCTAGGGGTAACCAGAGGTGTTGGAATCATGTTAAATCTCAACAACTAGGTAGTGATTTTGTGATGTACAATAAGGCATGCTATATACGTGGTAGTTTTGATCATTTACATGCTTATTGTGACTATCATAATGGGAGAAGGAAGTCCATGGAAATAAAGGGTGGAGTCTAACAAGTTTCAAAATAATGTACACCCTAATACACATTGCAAAATGGTGCCAAGAGCGAGTTCAACTAAGAAGTGGTCTCAAAACTTTTACCATCGCAAAAAAGCGTTAACACTGCTCACCCTAAGTCACCTATTAAAAGTGCAAAGTCCAAAACAACTTTTGCAAAATCTGCACAAACAGGAAAGGAACTTTTCAAACTAAAAGGTTCATTATAACCAATAGTGGGTACCTAAAACCAAACCGGCAATTACCACTTGCTCATTCAAAGTTACCATTGCAAGGGTTGTAAACATGAAAAGGGGGACATAGGCAATCTTTGTGAAGGCCTCAAGACGTTGGGAATGAAAACCTAAAGGAAATACCTCTACAACCAATCCCAATGGTGTATCAATAAACTTTGATAGATTTAACTATATTGATACACGAGGAGATCCAAGTCAATCATGGCTTGGGTCCCCAAAAAAACTAACTCTTTACTCTTATGTGCGAGAACATCCAAGAACAAAAAGATCGGATCAAGGATATCTGAGATATTGGGTGTTCAAGGCATATGACTGCAACAAGTCCTATCTTCGAATTTTGAACATTATGATGGACAATATATCGGTTTGGAGGTGGAGTTAATGGAAAGGTTCTTTGGTAAAGGAGTAATCAAGGCGGTAACTTGGACTTTGAACCTTTGTATTATGTAAAAGAGCTTAAGTATAATCTTTTAGTGTGTCACAAATGTGTGACAAGAAGAACAATGTTCTTTTACCAAAGATATGTGCTTTGTTCTCTCTAAGGATTTTAAGATGCACGATGAAAGTCGATTCTTCTTAAAATTCCTAGAAAAGGCAACCTATATAGCTTTTATATGAACAAAATTGTTGCTAAAGATGATTATGCTTGCTTGCTTGCAAAGGCCACAGTGGATGAATCCATGTTATGGCATAGAAGACTTGGTCATGTTAACTTCAAAACCATTAACAAGATTGTCAAAGATGGTTTGGTGAGAGGTTTACCTCAGAAAAGATTTGAAAATTATCAAACCTGTGTGGCTTGTCTTAAAGGAAAACAACACAGAGCTTCTTGCAGGTCAAAGTTAGTTAACTCTATTGCTCAACCACTTCAAATGTTGCATATGGATTTATTTGGTCCTACATCAGTGAGCAGCTTGAATCTAAAGAAATATTGTCTAGTGGTGGTGAGGATTTTAGCGTGTTTACATGGGTTTTCTTTCTTGGAACCAAGGATGAAACAACAGCATCCTCAAGATCTTTATCACGTAAGTAGAAAACCAATATGATGTGAAAGTTAAAATCATTAGTTGTGACAATGGGATGAAATTCAAGAATAGAGTTATGGATGATTTTGCGAGAGATAAAGGTATTAAAGAGAATTTAGTGTTGCTAGAACTCCTCAACAAAATGGTGTTCTTGAGGAGGAGGAGCAGGACACTTATAGAGTCGCTAGAACCATGTTGGTAGATTCTAAATTGCCAATCACTTTTTGAGTGAAGCGATTAACACTTGCATGTTATGTGCAAAACAGGGTTTTAGTGGTAAAAACAAAGAACAAGACACCTTATGAATTATTTAGGGTAGACTACCTATCCTTGACTTCATGAGACCATTTGGATGTCATGTATCTATTCTCAATACCATAGATTATCTAGGCAAGTTTGATGAAAAATCTAATGAAGGGTATTTTGTTGGGTATTCTATGGTCAGCAAAGCTTTTAGAGTATTCAACTTAAGAACCCAAAAGATTGAGGAGAATCTGCATCTTGAGTTCCTGGAAAACAAAGAAAATCTCAAAGGAACTGGTCCAGAAAGGCTGTTTGATCTTGATACTCTAACCAATACTATGAATTATGTGCCTGTTTCTACAAGTACATCTTCTTTTGATTTTGCAGGTTCAGAAGAATTTCTTGATGATGATGAACCAAGCAAGGATCATGCAGATAATCAAGATGAATTGGTCTACCTCTTTGAGACTATGCGAGATAATGATGATTTACCAAAAGCGGAGATGCTCACCCTTCTAATGATTTTGGAAAAGAAGGAAGTAGCAACTTGAATCTTGAAAATTACGAAAGCGGTGGAAATTCGATTCCTTTGCTAGGCCATAAGTTTCCACTACAACACGGATGTGGAAATTACAACTCGATTCTGAGGAAGCTCAAGCCAATGATGTTGAAATTTCAAATATGCCAGTGAGATTGCAGTTCCTCGGACTCCCCCACTTCTATTCATAAATCACATCCTCTTGAAAATGTGATTGGGGATGTCTATTCACCTGTGAAGACTAGAAGACAAACAAAGCTGCTTGATGTTCATGGATTCATTAGTAAAATATATGAATCTAAAACTCATGAAGGCAAGAATGAATGTCTATTTATGTGTTTTCTGTCACAAATGGAGCCAAAGAATGTTTACAAGGCGCTTGAAGATGAAAGTTGGGTGGAAGCAATGAAAGAAGAGTTGCTCCAATTTAAGCTTCAAAAGGTTTGGGTGCTTTGTGATTTGCCTTCTGGCAAGAGGTAATAGGTACTAAATGGGTGTTCAGAAACAAGAAGGATGAAAGAGGAATTGTTATCAGAAACAAAGCTAGGCTTGTGGCTCAAGGATGTACTCAAGAGGAGGTATTGACTATGAAGAAGTGTTTGCCCAGTTGCACGAATTGAAGCAATCATTTGTTCTTAGCCTATGCATCCTTTATGGGCTTTAAAGTCTATCAAATGGATGTAAAGAGTGCTTTTCTATATGGGCGATTGATGAGAGGTTTATGTCTCACAACCTCCGGGCTTTGAAGACCACGAATATCCTAACAAAGTATCTGAGGTAGTTAAAGCTTTGTATGGCTTACATCGAGCACCAAGGAAATGGTATGAAACCTTAACTACTTATCTTCTTGCTAATGGGTTTCATAGAGGTAGAGTGGATCAAACTTTGTTCATCAAGAAAGAAAAGAATGATATCTTCTTTGGTTCAAGTGTATGTTGATGATATCATTTTGGATCTACAAAGACAGAGATGTGCAAAAATTTGAGAAGCGATGAAAGAAGAATTTGAGATGAGTTCTATGGGTGAACTCACATTCTTTTGGGACTTCAATTACTACAAAGGTCGGATGGTATTTTCATCAATCAAGATAAATATGTAGTGAGATACTAAGGAAGTTCAAGTTCATCGATGCTAAGTCATCCAAAGACTCCTGCAGACAAGACTACACATCAATTTTGAAGGAAAATAGTGGTGAAGCAGTTGATGTGCACATGTACTGGTCTATGATTGGCTCTTTGATGTATCTTACATCATCTAGACCAGAACATTATGTTTGCGGTGTGTACTGTGCAAGGTTTCAAGTTACTCCCAAGTTCTCTCACTTGACTTTGTGAAGAAGATTTTCAAATATCTTAAAGCATTTCCTACTCGGGATTGTGGTACTCAGAGATTCTCCTCTAGATCGGGTTACTTACTCCGATAGTGACTATCTTGGAGCTAGCTTGGATAGAAAATCTACAAGGTGGATGCCAATTTCTTGGAAGCAGTTAGTGTCATGGCGGTGTAAGAAACAAACAATGGTGGCTAATTCATCAAGCGGGGCGGTATGTGGGCTGCGCAAGTTGCGTGCTCAAGTTTTATGACTTGAGAATCAACTTTTGGACTATGGGTACAACTTCATGAATACCATCTTTCATATTGACAATAGCGCATACCATTTGCATCATTAAGAATCGAGTTCAACACACAAAGACTAAACATATTGAAATTTGACACCATTTCATAAGAAATTATGAAAAGGACTAATTCAAGTTGTCAAAATTCATCTTGATGACAACTATCTTGATTTATTAACAAAAGGACTTGATGTGGGCCGATTTCAGTACTTGGTAACAAGTATTGGAATGCTCAATCCATAACATTTTAGTGTCTAATTGTCTTTGGTGTTGAGTGGAAGTTTCTGGGTACTGATATTGTTGTATAAGTTTGTATATATATTTTGTGCTTGTGTTTTTGCTTGTTCAATAACTTTTATGCAGCATAGATGGGAGTTGATCTTAAAAGGTGTATAACTGAGATACACAACAAATGGTTATTAATTCACCATGTCTAATCCACATAAGAATCAACTAGTCCGAGCAAACGACTCTTGGTAAAGACTTGACAAATCCGTTTATGGTTGATAGTTTACCAAAACTATATGGTTATCAACTCACCATATTCTTTATGATAAAGAGTTGGCTAGTCCATAGCAAGCGGCTCATGGTAAAGACATATCAAATCCGTTGATAGCTGGTAGTTTGCTAAAAACTATGATAAGAGCGATCTAGTTTTCATAAGTTTTCTTTACCATTGCTCTTTGAAATTTTGTGAAAAATTACCCTTTGCTAGTTCACAGTTCCCCGATAATGTTATTTTACCCGCTGCGTTCTAGCGTTACAAGCTGTTATGTCGTTAACAAAATTTTTACTAGCCGTTGTAGAAAAATTGCTTTCGTATTTATAGGGTAACTTCTAGAGAATTATCTACTTTCCTATTTGAATATTAATCCTCTAAAGATAAATACTTTTCATAGATAATTTTTCTTGCGCTACAAACTTAAACCCTACCTCTATATATCTTCTATCTCAATTGGCTAGTTATTCCTTCAATTATTACTGACATAATATTGTTTTTCGTCAAAAGTTTCTATGGCACCATTAAAATTTGCAGATGAGCACAACCTAGTGGCCTACTTACAAAAGTCAAACGAGAAGAGTGGCCTTGTTTTTCATCAGATTGTGGACTTTCTCAATACTACCCATTTAAGGTATGCTTTGCTTTTAAAACCCATAATCTATATCTCTCAAATCAAAGCAGTTTTGGACTTCTTCTAAGTCCATAACACTGAGAATAGAGATACACATGAACCGATGGATGCTCTAAGAGCCCTTGTGGATGGGGTAACTATTGATGTTCTTGAGGCATCCTTGAGGAGAGTTCTTCAATTGGATGATCTCAATGGTATCATCACCTTACCTATGCCGAAATTCATGATACTTTATCATCCATGGGGTATGATACCAGCGACAAAAGGCTAATTTCAAAAGAGTGGTTTTGTCCCCATTGGAGATTTTTGATACATACCCTTTTACATTGTCTCGGTCAAATAAAACATCTTATGAGCAATTTAGTTCAACCATGGCTTATCCTTTGGTTTGTCTAGCCACCGATAGGATTTTAAGCGGTCAAACTATATTTTACAAGTATATTGGCAATGTAAAGAGTTCAACAAAATTTTAATGTATCCAAGGTTTGTGCAAGCGGTGCTAAATGAGTTTCAACGCAACCCCATACTAATGTTTATGAAATCGGTTGCCTAAAGCCTAAAGTTTTTCAAAACATGAACAGAGATGGCAACATAATTTTTACACCACTCTTACCTCAAATGCTTGCAAATATTTCACCTGTTTCTCACACCTATGAGAGGTGGAGCAAATAGTCAACTTCTCTCATGACAACACAACATGTTTCTGAACCTTTTGGTCTAGGAACAAGCAGTGGTGGTTTAGACTTCAACCTAGTCCAACTAGGGAGGAATCGAGCCAATGCCCCATGATTCACCTCTCCCAGCAGTCACACAGGTTGGAAGTGATGAGGCGGTGGGCAACAATTGGAATTGAGGGTTTTGTGTACTAAGTTAGCCAAGCAGGTTGAATCTCTACATAAGGACCTGGCATATGTCAAGAAGCAGCATGCCAAGGATATTCAAAATTTACAAGAGGAGATTCAGACCTTGAAGGAAGAGATGCAGGGGTTGAAAAAGCAAAGGAAAACTGCAAAGTTGGTGATTTCATCTTCATCCTCACCTACTGATGGTGATTCAGTTGGTTTTGATCATGATTTGGGAAATTCTCCCAAACAGGGGAGGAAAACAGGTGCTGAAACTCAGGGGAGGAAAATTGATTTTGAAGATGAAGGAGATACTAGTAAGGGTGCAAGGGAAGCTGATACTCAAGAACAACAACTAGAGGATATTTTCAGTACTGCAACTGCTGATTTTACCACTGATCAAATTTCTACTGCAGAGCCAAATATTCCTACTGATGAACATAATGTTGCCACTGCAAGTGAAGAAATTGATACACTGAAGAAAGACAAAGGTAAAGCTGTTATGCAAATTGAAGAGCAACCTGGAAGGAAGATTTCAAAGAAAGAACAGATTCAGATTGCTCATGATGCTGAAGTTGCAAGAAAGATTAATGAAGAAGAAGTTGCTGAAAAGAAAAAGCTTGAAGAAATGGAGATTGCAAGCTTTATGGAGGCTAAAAGGCTGGATAGAATGGAAGATCCCCTAGAAGATCCACTTTCCACTGTTCAACCTACGATCTTAAGAGAAAAGACTCCAGAGTTCAGCTATGTACCAACTGAAGAAGAAATTAAGTTCTTGATTGCAAATGATCCAGTGATCAAGAAAAAGGCAATTGACCTTGTAGCTGATGCATCTTTAACTGAAGAACAAAGAACTGCACAGTTAAAAGATTTTATATAGATGAAGAATAATCAAGCACTTCAAGAGGCTATTGTTTCAGTCAAGAAAAGTCAAAAGAAACCAAGACAACCAACTAAGGCACAAGTTATTGCATACATGAAGACTTACTGTTGCAATGTTGGTGGTTGGAAGAGACATCAATTCAAAGGAATGTCTGATGGTAAAGTTGAAAGTATCTACTACAGAGTTCTTAGATTTGATAAAGATTTTCTTCCGATGGACTCTGAAGAAGAAGCAAGAAGGCATCCTAGTTTGAAAAGAAAGGCAAAAGATAGTAAATCTCGGTGGTAAGAAGACCAAGTTTCTTTGAAGAACAAGAAGTTCCAATGAGAAGTTTCTTGAAGAACGGATGGTGAAATGATTGTGATAGAAGAAGAAGATTTTTATCCGGAACCACCGCAAGTTAGACATCCTATCATTGATTGGGAAGTTTACATCGCTAGCAATTTTGCTCCAACATGGAAGATCACAAGGCTAGGAGGTGAAACTTCATCATTCATTCAATTTGAAGATCTTATCAAAGCTTTTGACAGAGATGATCTTGACAAATTATGGAAGTTAGTTCAAGAAAAGTTTGATTCTCAAGATCTCAAAGATATGAAGGAGATGCAATTATGGGTTAATCTTAGAAGACTCTATGAACCGGATGTTAATGATGATTTCGGAAATTCTCATGTTCATGTCACAGTACTAAATGGTTTTACTATGATTCATGTGAAGTTCATCATGTTTCTCTGACAAATGGAGCGAGATGTATTCATGCTTTGAGAAAGAATATCCACTTAGAGTGGAACTCTCACGGTGATGTTATGTACAACAATAAGAGTTCATGAAGACACGAGAGAAGGTCGAGCATTGTTACATAGGCTTCAAGATCAATGTTCGAGCTATTTAGAAGTTAAGGAAGAAGTAAAGTGTTTGGTTGAATTCCCTAAATCCTTGAAGATAATGCAGATTGAAGAAACTTATTGATTTGCGAGAGAAATCATAAGTTTGGGGGATTGTTGAGAATAATCATTACCAACGATAGGCATGGAAGACATCGCTTGGATTACACTAGCGGTGGAAGCGATATTACCTTCTTTGCTACATTATTACCACTCGCTATTAGTTTATGATTAGGAAACGCGTCTAGATAAGTATAGAATAGATCTTGTGTATATTATATATTATTAGCTTTATACTTATCTTGTAAAGGACTCCTTGTTGTATAAAAGGAGGTCCTAGGTCATTGTCTTAGGTACTTGTCTACTTGTCTAATTACCTACGTATTACTCACAAAGGCTTCAAGGTGTAACCCTAGTGATAAGTAAGATCACTCGTATTATTCATTAATAATATTGGAGCTTAAGTTTTGTGTTTAATCTGTGTTTACTTACAATACATCATATAATCCGTCTTCTAAGTATTACTAAGTAAATTCCGCGTGCTTAATAATATTATACAAAATATCATTGACACAAGGTGTGTGTCCAGATCCATCAGTTACGCTTAGTGTGTCTCAAACGGTCTACAGCCGTGGAGTGATGTTTCGGTGTACTTTAGCGACTCACCTGAATTGTAGATATACTTAGATATGTCGTGTTAGCCTTCTTGAGGGCCTCCAATTTCAGGAACAACCTTTGTAAGAATAAGAGACGTGTTTTCACAATATCTTTGTTAACACCCTCGACGGTCGAACACCGTAAGGCCGGAAATCCGCTAAGGAGATTCCTTTCACGAATCGAATCACGAAGATGAGGTCGTTACTTGAATTTATTCAATGTAATGCCATCTCCCTTATGGGATTAGGACGGTGATTCGCCCGACCAAGGTGAATGGAATCAAGACATTCATCGGTATAACAATCGTAGTGGTCAATTCTTTAAGAAAAGCCCACAATGATCGATTGGTATTTTTCACTAACATATTCATGCGAGCGACGATGACTGCTTGGAGGAGAGACCGCACCATCTTCCCATGCTCATACCAACAACACGTGATAGTTCTCATCAATATCAAAGACAACATAAAGTTAAAGATGATTCTTCGTCAATGTCAAAGAATCTACAAAGTTCAAAGACTAGAGAACTTCACATCATTGGAAATTCAAAGTCAAATAGAAGTGTGAGCATGGTGGAGAAAGACGTGGAGACACCTATTCCAAAGAAGCTGACAAAAGGCAGAAAACGTCATTATCTGATCACAAAGCATGAAGGAACAAAGAATTAAGACTATTCTATATCTACACACAAAGTTCAAGATCGAGGAAAGTAAAGACCTAATCAAGTGAAGCATCATTTGAATGACCACCCCTTAGGGGGAGATTGTTAGCCTTAACATTATTTAATAGAATTTATGGTCATTCACATTTAGGAACCTTGTAACGTGTGTTAGATATTGTAATAGAATAGTCATTGGGCTCATGGATTGGGCCAAGCTAACCGGTTATTAGTTATGTTATGTTTAGTCAAGTTATAACGTAAGTCCAATCCACAAACCAAACAAAGCCCATCCAAAGCCCATAAGGCTTTTATGTTCAAAGTATAAAAGGCACACACCTAGTCATTTGGTGTGTGTGCTTGAGTGTGTAGTGTGTGTTTTTCATATGGAATAAACCTCTCTTGTTTTCATCTTTCTCTCTTTAACCATACGCCCCATATACTCATTCAAGTCACCATTTTCGAGCTTCATATTAGTGTTAGTGTGATAGAGTTGATAGATATAAGGTCCTACATACTTTGTCCCTCAAGGTCATTGTTTGTTATGACATGCCTCAAGCATGACAGACTAATCGATTCCAAATAAAATCCTCAATGAAAAATATGGAGCATGAAAATAAGATGGTTAATCGAGGTACAAAAGACCCCATGATAGTCTCATAAAGAGACACTAGACATGAAGGTTCCAAATGAACCTCAAATAGCTAATGAGATCTCAATAATTCTATGATGTCTAAAATCATATGGAATTGAAACAAAAACAACGTCGATAAATTTGTTTACATACAATATAGCGCTTGCTATTATGCATAATGAGGATCATAAATCAATTGCTATTCAAGAGTGCGATTGACCAACGTGAAAAGACGAAATCTCATGAAAATGCGAGAAGTCTTGGGACATGAAGTCCGTGCACACAAATGTGTAAAATCTATCGGATATACATCGGTCTTTGTGTGAAACCGAAATAAGAGTTCTAAAGTTATTTGCTTTAAGACATGAATTGTTGAATAAATATATTCACAAAA
Organism: Chrysanthemum lavandulifolium; assembly: GCA_022545495.1. Lineage (NCBI taxonomy): Eukaryota > Viridiplantae > Streptophyta > Magnoliopsida > Asterales > Asteraceae > Chrysanthemum > Chrysanthemum lavandulifolium. The sequence continues at coordinate 191,588,279 of CM040245.1, read as the reverse complement.
TTGATTATTAAGAGGCAAATTGTCTAGAGGTGGATGTAAATATCTTATTGATATTTTATAAGACAAATAATCTATAAGTGTTTAATTCACTCTAAGTGAGTTTTAGATAAAGTTCCCATATTCCAAGAAGAATCTATAATGCTTTAAGCCCTCAAGCATGTCTAGCAACTTCAACTTTTAGAAGCAATTAATAAAGTTTTCAAGAACTCTATTTGATCAAACTGAATGAATCTTTATATGGATCAAAATCATTCTTGACGCATATTATATAAATTGTTTTTGCACATGTTTCTATAAAATGATTGGTACTCAAGTACCATACATAAGTGCAACTGAGGCTTTAATAATTAATATGCACATGAGAGTGCATTTTTCTCTTTTAAACCAATGCATTTGATTTTAGAAGCTACACATATATTTGATCATCTTTGCAGGATATATTTTTAATATCAATTATTCGGTGGACTTTATTACAAATTATTTGCTGTAAAATGTCTGAGCAACTACTTCGGAAGATTAACATTCGAAGTTTGAAAGATATACATTAAATTAAGGAGGAGCATTATGCGCACTGCACTCTTTTCCCCTTCATCAAGTTTTTTTTTTATCCCACTGGGTTTTTCTTGATAAGGTTTTAATGAGGCGGTCTATAGCGTATAATAAACGGTGAATTTCCAAGGAGGAGTGTTATAAATATTAATGGGCTTATGTCTATTCACTTTTAGCTTACTAGCCCGACCCATTAGGGTTTACATGTAATCATCTACACTATAAGTACTACACATTTGTAACCCCTTGTGATCACCTCTAAAATGAGAATTCTCTCTTTTTCCTCTCATTATTATGTTGATGTTCTTTATTATTGTACTCTATTTATAATAGCACGGAGTATGAATCTATTAATACTATTAAAACAAGGTTTATGATGATGTCATCTTTGACCAGGTGGCATTTTTCAATTGCTTAATTGAATTAAAAACTATTAATTGATGATGTTATTAATATATAATATATTTCTTTATTTTATGAAAAGAAAAATATTGCGTATTTTTCAAGCATACTTCTTTGCATGCTTACAACTTTTCTCATTGGCTACTTTGTGAGGTGCATCGGACAATGGTACAACGCCACGGAGATGAGTTTCTTCCTTTAGATCTATTTTATTATTTCAAACTTTCTTATGTCTAATTGAAACTCAAATTCTTTCGTATATACCCATCTTCATCTTCTTTCTCATGTGAAAGCCCTAAGCAATTCACGATGCAAACGAAGCTCTAAAAGAAATTTTGATGGAGCTTTGATTGTTGTGGTAAATCAATTAATACTATTAAAACAAGGTTTATGATGATGTCATCTTTGACCATGTGGCATTTTTCAATTGCTTAATTGAATTAAAAACTATTAATTGATGATGCTATTAATATATAATATATTTCTTTATTTTTATGAAAAGAAAAATACTGCGTATTTTTTCAAGCATGCTTCTTTGCATGCTTACAACTTTTCTCATTGGCTACTTTGTGAGGTGCATCGGGACAATGGTACAACGCTTACGGAGATGAGTTTCTTCCTTTAGATCTATTTTATTACTTCAAACTTTCTTATGTCTAATTGAAACTCAAATTCTTTCGTATATATCCGTCTTCATCTTCTTTCTCATCTGAAAGCCCTAAGCAATTCACGATGCAAGCGGAGCTCTAAAAGAAATTTTGATGGAGCTTTGATTGTTGTGGTAAATTAGAAAATATGGAGTCCTTGGAAAGAATGTTCGTATTCGAGTTCTAGATGATGTTCTGTTCGAACTGGAACTAGGGATTTTGTAAGAAGACAGAATGAAGCAGTTTTACAAGGTGAATTTGTCATTGTTGAAATTGGTAAATTTTATATAGAATCACTATGTTTTTTTTTCTTTTACTTATGCAGATAACAAGTTTCCCCTTGAAACAAGAGACCATGCGTGTGTTTATTGGTGAAAAGTGAGGTCACTTAAATATCCTCAAGTGAGGCATTTAGATTTCAAAATTAGTTCTTGATTTTTCATCTCCATCTTTTCCATATAAAAATCTCTCCGCTAATCAATTTCAAAAAATGAAGTATTCATTTCCTTCTTCGATTTCTGGCCATCCACTGTGTATCAATGGGGAATGCTAGAACCACTCACAACTTACACAAAAAAACTCACACAATGAGGGGCAACGATGTGTCAAAGAGTTATTAGTTTAATTAGAGAGAAGAGATAGAAACTTAAAAAAAATACACCAATAAGAGGGTGCCACCTCATTGTGTGGTTTTCTTTTGTAAATGTGAGTGGGTCTAGCATTCCCGTGTATCAATATCATGGTTTCTGTTTATATTAATATATCATATATACTTTGATTAATTATTATTATGGATTAGGGTTTACATGTAATCATCTACACTATAAGTACTACATTTGTAACCCTGTGATCACCTCTAAAATGAGAATTCTCTCTTTCCTCTCATTATTATGTTGATGTTCTTTATTATTGTACTCTATTTATAATAGCACGGAGTATGAATCTATTAATACTATTAAAACAAGGTTTATGATGATGTCATCTTTGACCAGGTGGCATTTTTCAATTGCTTAATTGAATTAAAAACTATTAATTGATGATGTTATTAATATATAATATATTTCTTTATTTTTATGAAAAGAAAAATATTGCGTATTTTTTCAAGCATACTTCTTTGCATGCTTACAACTTTTCTCATTGGCTACTTTGTGAGGTGCATCGGGACAATGGTACAACGCTTACGGAGATGAGTTTCTTCCTTTAGATCTATTTTATTATTTCAAACTTTCTTATGTCTAATTGAAACTCAAATTCTTTCGTATATACCCATCTTCATCTTCTTTCTCATGTGAAAGCCCTAAGCAATTCACGATGCAAACGAAGCTCTAAAAGAAATTTTGATGGAGCTTTGATTGTTGTGGTAAATCTATTAATACTATTAAAACAAGGTTTATGATGATGTCATCTTTGACCGGTGGCATTTTCAATTGCTTAATTGAATTAAAAACTATTAATTGATGATGCTATTAATATATAATATATTTTTATTTTTATGAAAAGAAAATCTGCGTATTTTTCAAGCATACTTCTTTGCATGCTTACAACTTTTCTCATTGGCTACTTTGTGAGGTGCATCGGGACAATGGTACAACGCTTACGGAGATGAGTTTCTTCCTTTAGATCTATTTTATTACTTCAAACTTTCTTATGTCTAATTGAAACTCAAATTCTTTCGTATATATCCGTCTTCATCTTCTTTCTCATCCGAAAGCCTAAGCAATTCACGATGCAAACGGAGCTCTAAAAGAAATTTTGATGGAGCTTTGATTGTTGTGGTAAATTAGAAAATATGGAGTCCTTGAGAAAGAATGTTCAGATTCGAGTTCTAGATGATGTTACATTGAACGGAACTAGGGATTTTGTAAGAAAACAGAATGAAGCAGTTTACAAGGTGAATTTGTCATTGTTGAAATTGGTAAATTTTATATAGAATCACTATGTTTTTTCTTTTACTTATCACGATAACAAGTTTCCCTTGAAACAAGAGACCATGCGTGTGTTTATTGGTGAAAAGTGAGGTCACTTAAATATCCTCAAGTGAGGCATTTAGATTTCAAAATTAGTTCTTGATTTTTCATCTCCATCTTTTCCATATAAAAATCTCTCCGCTAATCAATTTCAAAAATGAAGTATTCATTTCCTTCTTCGATTCGGCCATCCTTTGTGTATCAATGGGGAATGCTAGAACCACTCACAACTTACACAAAAACTCACACAATGAGGGCAACGATGTGTCAAAGAGTTATTAGTTTAATTAGAGAAGAGATAGAAACTTAAAAAATACACCAATAAGAGGTGCCACCTCATTGTGTGGTTTTCTTTGTAAATTGTGAGTGGGTCTAGCATTCCCCGTGTATCAATATCATGGTTTTTTGTTTATATTAATATATCATATATACTTTGATTAATTATTATTATGGATTAGGGTTTACATGTAATCATCTACACTATAAGTACTACACATTTGTAACCCCTTGTGATCACCTCTAAAATGAGAATTCTCTCTTTTTCCTCTCATTATTATGTTCATGTTCTTTATTATTGTACTCTATTTATAATAGCACGGAGTATGAATCTATTAATACTATTAAAACAAGGTTTATGATGATGTCATCTTTGACCAGGTGGCATTTTTCAATTGCTTAATTGAATTAAAAACTATTAATTAATGATGTTATTAATATATAATATATTTCTTTATTTTTATGAAAAGAAAAATATTGCGTATTTTTTCAAGCATACTTCTTTGCATGCTTACAACTTTTCTCATTGGCTACTTTGTGAGGTGCATCGGGACAATGGTACAACGCTTACGGAGATGAGTTTCTTCCTTTAGATCTATTTTATTATTTCAAACTTTCTTATGTCTAATTGAAACTCAAATTCTTTCGTATATACCCATCTTCATCTTCTTTCTCATGTGAAAGCCCTAAGCAATTCACGATGCAAACGAAGCTCTAAAAGAAATTTTGATGGAGCTTTGATTGTTGTGGTAAATCTATTAATACTATTAAAACAAGGTTTATGATGATGTCATCTTTGACTGGTGGCATTTTTCAATTGCTTAATTGAATTAAAACTATTAATTGATGATGCTATTAATATATAACATATTTCTTTATTTTATGAAAAGAAAAATCTGCGTATTTTTCAAGCATACTTCTTTGCATGCTTACAACTTTTCTCATTGGCTACTTTGTGAGGTGCATCGGGACAATGGTACAATGCTTACGGAGATGAGTTTCTTCCTTTAGATCTATTTTATTACTTCAAACTTTCTTATGTCTAATTGAAACTCAAATTCTTTCGTATATATCCGTCTTCATCTTCTTTCTCATCTGAAAGCCCTAAGCAATTCACGATGCAAACGGAGCTCTAAAAGAAATTTTGATGGAGCTTTGATTGTTGTGGTAAATTAGAAAATATGGAGTCCTTCAGAAAGAATGTTCGTATTCGAGTTCTAGATGATGTTCTGTTCGAACTGGAACTAGGGATTTTGTAAGAAAACAGAATGAAGCAGTTTTACAAGGTGAATTTGTCATTGTTGAAATTGGTAAATTTTATATAGAATCACTATGTTTTTTTTCTTTTACTTATGCAGATAACAAGTTTCCCCTTGAAACAAGAGACCATGCGTGTGTTTATTGGTGAAAAGTGAGGTCACTTAAATATCCTCAAGTGAGGCATTTAGATTTCAAAATTAGTTATTGATTTTTCATCTCCATCTTTTCCATATAAAAATCTCTCCGCTAATCAATTTCAAAAAATGAAGTATTCATTTCCTTCTTGATTCGGCCATCCTTTGTGTATCAATGGGGAATGCTAGAACCACTCACAACTTACACAAAAAACTAACACAATGAGGGGCAATGATGTGTCAAAGAGTTATTAGTTTAATTAGAGAAGAGATAGAAACTTAAAAAATACACCAATAAGAGGTGCCACCTCATTGTGTGGTTTTCTTTTGTAAATTGTGAGTGGGTCTAGCATTCCCGTGTATCAATATCATGGTTTTCTGTTTATATTAATATATCATATATACTTTGATTAATTATTATTATGGATTAGGGTTTACATGTAATCATCTACACTATAAGTACTACACATTTGTAACCCCTTGTGATCACCTCTAAAATGAGAATTCTCTCTTTTTCCTCTCATTATTATGTTGATGTTCTTTATTATTGTACTCTATTTATAATAGCACGGAGTATGAATCTATTAATACTATTAAAACAAGGTTTATGATGATGTCATCTTTGACGGTGGCATTTTCAATTGCTTAATTGAATTAAAACTATTAATTGATGATGTTATTAATATATAATATATTTCTTTATTTTTATGAAAAGAAAAATATTGCGTATTTTTTCAAGCATACTTCTTTGCATGCTTACAACTTTTCTCATTGGCTACTTTGTGAGGTGCATCGGGACAATGGTACAACGCTTACGGAGATGAGTTTCTTCCTTTAGATCTATTTTATTATTTCAAACTTTCTTATGTCTAATTGAAACTCAAATTCTTTCGTATATACCCATCTTCATCTTCTTTCTCATGTGAAAGCCCTAAGCAATTCACGATGCAAACGAAGCTCTAAAAGAAATTTTGATGGAGCTTTGATTGTTGTGGTAAATCTATTAATACTATTAAAACAAGGTTTATGATGATGTCATCTTTGACCAGGTGGCATTTTTCAATTGCTTAATTGAATTAAAAACTATTAATTGATGATGCTATTAGTATATAATATATTTCTTTATTTTTATGAAAAGAAAAATACTGCGTATTTTTTCAAGCATACTTCTTTGCATGCTTACAACTTTTCTCATTGGCTACTTTGTGAGGTGCATCGGGACAATGGTACAACGCTTACGGAGATGAGTTTCTTCCTTTAGATCTATTTTATTACTTCAAACTTTCTTATGTCTAATTGAAACTCAAATTCTTTCGTATATATCCGTCTTCATCTTCTTTCTCATCTGAAAGCCCTAAGCAATTCACGATGCAAACGGAGCTCTAAAGAAATTTTGATGGAGCTTTGATTGTTGTGGTAAATTAGAAAATATGGAGTCCTTGAAAGAATGTTCGTATTCGAGTTCTAGATGATGTTCATTCGAAGCGGAACTAGGGATTTTGTAAGAAAATGAATGAAGCGGTTTACAAGGTGAATTTGTCATTGTTGAAATTGGTAAATTTTATATAGAATCACTATGTTTTTTCTTTTACTTATCACGGATAACAAGTTTCCCTTGAAACAAGAGACCATGCGTGTGTTTATTGGTGAAAAGTGAGGTCACTTAAATATCCTCAAGTGAGGCATTTAGATTTCAAAATTAGTTCTTGATTTTTCATCTCTATCTTTTCCATATAAAAATCTCTCCGCTAATCAATTTCAAAAAATGAAGTATTCATTTCCTTCTTCGATTTCTGGCCATCCACTATGTATCAATGGGGAATGCTAGAACCACTCACAACTTACACAAAAAAACTCACACAATGAGGGGGCAACGATGTGTCAAAGAGTTATTAGTTTAATTAGAGAGAAGAGATAGAAACTTAAAAAAAATACACCAATAAGAGGGTGCCACCTCATTGTGTGGTTTTCTTTTTGTAAATTGTGAGTGGGTCTAGCATTCCCCGTGTATCAATATCATGGTTTTCTGTTTATATTAATATATCATATATACTTTGATTAATTATTATTATGGATTAGGGTTTACATGTAATCATCTACACTATAAGTACTACACATTTGTAACCCCTTGTGATCACCTCTAAAATGAGAATTCTCTCTTTTTCCTCTCATTATTATGTTGATGTTCTTTATTATTGTACTCTATTTATAATAGCACGGAGTATGAATCTATTAATACTATTAAAACAAGGTTTATGATGATGTCATCTTTGACCAGGTGGCATTTTTCAATTGCTTAATTGAATTAAAAACTATTAATTGATGATGTTATTAATATATAATATATTTATTTATTTTTATGAAAAGAAAAATATTGCGTATTTTTTCAAGCATACTTCTTTGCATGCTTACAACTTTTCTCATTGGCTACTTTGTGAGGTGCATTGGGACAATGGTACAACGCTTACGGAGATGAGTTTCTTCCTTTAGATCTATTTTATTATTTCAAACTTTCTTATTTCTAATTGAAACTCAAATTCTTTCGTATATACCCATCTTCATCTTCTTTCTCATGTGAAAGCCCTAAGCAATTCACGATGCAAACGAAGCTCTAAAAGAAATTTTGATGGAGCTTTGATTGTTGTGGTAAATCTATTAATACTATTAAAACAAGGTTTATGATGATGTCATCTTTGACCAGGTGGCATTTTTCAATTGCTTAATTGAATTAAAAACTATTAATTGATGATGTTATTGATATATAATATATTTCTTTATTTTTATGAAAAGAAAAATACTGCGTATTTTTTCAAGCATACTTCTTTGCATGCTTACAACTTTTCTCATTGGCTACTTTGTGAGGTGCATCGGGACAATGGTACAACGCTTACGGAGATGAGTTTCTTCCTTTAGATCTATTTTATTACTTCAAACTTTCTTATGTCTAATTGAAACTCAAATTCTTTCGTATATATCCGTCTTCATCTTCTTTCTCATCTGAAAGCCCTAAGCAATTCACGATGCAAACGGAGCTCTAAAAGAAATTTTGATGGAGCTTTGATTGTTGTGGTAAATTAGAAAATATGGAGTCCTTGAGAAAGAATGTTCGTATTCGAGTTCTAGATGATGTTCTGCTCGAACTCGGAACTAGGGATTTTGTAAGAAGGCAGAATGAAGCGGTTTACAAGGTGAATTTGTCATTGTTGAAATTGGTAAATTTTATATAGAATCACTATGTTTTTTTCTTTTACTTATCTGAGATAACAAGTTTCCCTTGAAACAAGAGACCATGCGTGTGTTTATTGGTGAAAAGTGAGGTCACTTAAATATCCTCAAGTGAGGCATTTAGATTTCAAAATTAGTTCTTGATTTTTCATCTCCATCTTTTCCATATAAAAATCTCTCCGCTAATCAATTTCAAAAAATGAAGTATTCATTTCCTTCTTCGATTTCTGGCCATCCACTGTGTATCAATGGGGAATGCTAGAACCACTCACAACTTACACAAAAAAACTCACACAATGAGGGGGCAACGATGTATCAAAGAGTTATTAGTTTAATTAGAGAGAAGAGATAGAAACTTAAAAAAAATACACCAATAAGAGGGTGCCACCTCATTGTGTGGTTTTCTTTTTGTAAATTGTGAGTGGGTCTAGCATTCCCCGTGTATCAATATCATGGTTTTCTGTTTATATTATTATATCATATATACTTTGATTAATTATTATTATGGATTAATGTGTGTTTTGTTCTTATTGATTATTAGGTGGCGTATCGTATTCTAGGTCTTCATCTGCATCTTTAAGGCGTGAATGCTTAGAAACAATATGAAAATGAAGGTGCATCCTCTATTTTTGACCTATATAATCTGAAATTTCAATTCTTCATCGTACTTTATTTGACAAAAACTTTGTGCATAAATTGGGTCTAAAATGAAGACCAAGTGTTCCATTAAATGCCTAAACCAAAAAAAAAGTTCAATTTATGTTGTCTAGTTAAAAGTAAGTTTACTTTTTGTATACTCCCATTTATAGTCAAATTTTGGTTTCAAATACAATGTGTTGGGATTCAAAATTTAGATAGTTGGTCTGATTTATATGGTTTTGTTTTGGTATTCGTTTATCACTTATTAGTGGATATGGTTTGCTATTGGATTTTTTTCTTGAACATATTCATCAAACATAAGCATTCATTCTTTAGACTCTTCAAAAGATAATCTGCCGACAAACCATTGTAGTCTCTTTAACGATATTTGAATTAAATCACTACCAAGTACCAAGTATCGCTGAAGCAAACTAAATTAGCATTAAGCATTCACAAATTAGATCGATACTTTATACAAGTGATTTATGAGTTGATATGGACTGAAGTTTTAAGTGCCCGTTAACTGTTCGATACTTTATACCTTGGTAACTAGACATGTTAATGTGTTCCATAATATTATTAATATACCTAAGAAACATGGTTGTAACTCTGTTGTCTTTAGGTATGAGTGTCTCCTTTTTTGTATTTTGGATTGTGTATATTCAGTTTAAGTGAGATGTCTTTTGGTAACAAACATGGTTGTAACTCTGTTGTCTTTTTCAGGTAGTTGTTCACACACTTAAGTACGTATAACGTGACACATGCAGGATCCAAGTTGTTTTATTTCCATTATTGCATTTGTTTCTGATTTTCATCAACAAGACTGGATTAACAAGCAGGTAACTTTGATTAAGGTGTTAAGCCATATGTTGTTACATATATTGTTGAAGGCATGTGCGAGATATGATTTCGAGGATGTTTGGATTAGTTTTTTTGAAATAGCTTATGCTTTTCCAGGAATAAGGATTATTAGCTTATAGTTGTATCAAAACACAATAGTGCATACATTATTTCACTTATTTGGATTGGCTTATAGCTGTAAAAATGTGATAAGTGAGAATCATCCTTGCATAAGTTGCAACTTTTCTCCAGAAGCCACACTGAAAGAGCTTCTCAAAAGTAGGTTTAAAAATCCCACAAGGCATAAGTATAAAGATGTTTGGCTTAATTGCAGTACCAAGATGCAATAAGCTCCAACTCAAACAATTTTTGGTTCATTTTCTTTAGTAATTATAGATAAATAGTGTATGACCGTTGTTTACAAAAATGAAAGTTACCATAGTGTTAGTTTGAATCTTCGAATTAGAAACTGATTTTCGATATACTATACATAAAAATGAGAATATGACCATTTGATACATTTCACAATTCACCATTTCCCCATAAGTTAAAATGAGAATATGGCCATATTGTTCCACGTGACAAAAAAAAATGATGTGTGAAATTTAATATAAAAAAAGTTATTATCTTTTTGAGTATTATTATTTTACTGTCGCTTTTGTGTCTTTGGTAGCTCAATCTAACTGCTTCCATAACTTACAACAACAAGATAAAAGTAGTTGTAGGGTACACCGATTTCTCTTCTCTTGAGAAAGGAAGTTTGGAACATTTGCCATGACTGTAGTTGAAAGACGGGTTTAAGGTGGATACCACTTAATGATAGACGAGTTTGAGGTGGATTCGCAAGGCATTAGGTATCTAAAAGAGGTCAGTGTAGAAGATCTCTCCCAATATTACAACATACACAACCATAAGGATTTTCAATGTATGTGTTAATGTATCTGTGACTAAATTTCAATGTTAAGGAGGTTTTACTGCATATTATTTGACACCCATCAATGAGCATTTGTGGTGTTTGTATGTTTTTGTGGTGTTTGTATCATGCTTATTTTATTTTATTTTATTTTATTTTATTTTATTTTTTTTTTTTTCGGATATTGACTCATCTGTTGTATCATGTTTTTGTCGTGTTTGAATATACTATTGTCTTTTTCAATTAAAAATGATGGACATTTTTGGACTTACCGGAGAAAAAGTGGCAAGCCATCTTCAAGATCAACTATTTGATGTATTTTGATTTTATTCATTGACATATCTTTGATTAATTGAACTTTAATGTGTGTTCCAAATGAACAATGATCATTCAAAGTGAATTTTATGATTAGTGTATAAGTGTTGATATTTACTTGCGTTAGCCTTGAAAAAATATATCTACTTGCATCAAGTGACTGGATTCTATAAATTGAGTGGCAAGGTAGTTACTTTTGCATGTAAGCCGTTTGTTTCCGATATGGTTTATATATAGATGAGGTGTTTTTTTTTTTTTTTTTTTTTTTTTTAAATAATAATTTTTCCTCATACATATAATAAAAATTTGCCTTCCAAACTAAAAAAACGGTTACTTTTATAAACGGCTAAAATAAAATATATTTAACTACCCGTGTGTCTTAAACTAGTTTATTATGATAACATGCTTTTAACAATTACTAGTATTTATATTAAACTACAAGTCAACTTGCTATTATCATTTTCAACCAGTTCCTTACTTTCTCTTTCTCATAACCTGCAAACCAAGAATACATCGCCGCCTTCCATCATCATCGTTTTTCATCATCGCCTTGATAAGAGGTTGAATATGTGATAGACACACATGCACATGTAAGAGCATCCACTATGGTTGTTTAAAAATAGATCCAAGAAATTATGAAGAGGTTTAAAACTTTGTGTACCATAGTGATAAACTATTTCAAGTCTAGGTGGCATGAAAAGGTCTAGCATTTTAAAGAGGTTTATAAACTAATGCATTGCATGAGTTGACAATTTTATAAACCTAGTAAAAGCTTTATCTATAGTGGCAATAGGTTTATAGTATGAAAAAAGTTTATATATTAATGACATTTCATGAAATGGCAATCTTATAAACCTTTTAATATGTTCATCATAGTGGATGCCCTAAGAGTATTTGTTTAGTTTATGAATTACAAATTCAGTTACAAAATTGTTTTCATAAAAAATAAGGCCAAAGCCTCCAAACTACGGGAAAACGCGACTGAAAACGCGAGCCACGGTACCGTGTTGGCGCAGTCCGGTTGCGTTTTCTGAGACCATTTGGGCTGGTCACGACGGCTTAGGACTCGAAAACGGAAGCCACGGTACCCTCTTGGCGCCGTCCGGTTACGTTTTCTGGGAACACAGGGTACCGAGAGTTCTAATGAAATTTAAAGGGGATATGTTATAGGAACCTCATACGGGTCAACCATACAAACCGCGAAGCACATAATACAACACCATGATGCACACTGTATAAGCTTCCGAAGCGTGCAATGATTGGAAACCCTCTATAGGAGGGTGTCCATATAAACTGCCCCAAATTAAAGTGTTTCACGAGCTTTAAAGCTTTTCTTAGACCTCTCGCATTAATTGAATTCATGAATAACTAAAGACTACATATGGTTTACATATGAAAACTTATAACGCTAATAGCTAAGCAAGACAAATAATTGGCATAATCTAGTACGGGCTAGGGACCTTTATTAAGCCTACAAAAATGTCATGATCGACGTCCTAAATAATATTGTTTAAACTAGGGACATGCCTTGCATAAGTAGATCTTCCGACAATATTTTGTTTGCTGATTCTGAGGTATGAAATCCATCCCAAAACACATAACCTGTTGCATTTGAGCATGTACCAACTGATCTTGCATTGCAAAGTACAGAGGTAGCAAGCATCCCAGTTCCGCAACAACCCCTTCTTGACTCAAAAAAACCTACACAGCATTGAATCAGTTACTGTTTGAGTTTTGTTTTATTTCAAGATTGTTATTCAAATATAAAAATTTCATCTAAAATCAGAACATGTCAAATTGGTCGAATGATGCAAGTGACCCGGTTTGCATTTCGAATCTAGAAAATTTCTAAATCGTTTCATTTAAAAAGGTGAATCATTGTTGCAGCAAACTTAATTTTGTAATCATAAGTAACGAATTCTTTATTTATTTATACAACTTAAAATAGATAAACATTGTTTGCAGGTAATTATGACCGGACTCTTTCATCCATAATAAAAGGAAACTGGTTTTGATTTGTTAAAATACCCGCCCGAGATTTGTTAAACAACCTGCCCGAGATGGCCATCTTGCCATCTTTATGAAACTTTAAATAAGAAGAAATAGTCAAATGTTAAAATGATACCATTCTCAACAGGCTTTCTTATTATATTAAGTAGGGGATGGTAGATATCAAAAACCACAAGTTTGAGGTCCGGAAATTCTTTAACTAAATCTTGAGATGTGGCGTTTAACTTCTTGTTAAACGCCAAAGCATCCCTGTTTAGCCTCGCAACACACTTGTTTCTTCCCCTACCAAATAAAGTGATAGCCATAGGCAAACATCCGATTGGCGGTAGTGTTGTTACTCCAAACCTTCTTACCCCTAAACTGTAAAGACTCTGCACACGAAAAGCAATGTTAAAAGCCAGATAGTGTGATGAAAGGGTAATTGGTGTTATTTGACTAACAACAATCATGAATTATGTGTTGTTCAAGCAAATTCTGTGTTGTTTAGACCAATTAACCGGTACTAATATACTATATCGATCACCACTTATACATTCATTTTGCCGCTTAAAATAAATCTAATAAATAAGTGTACTTATCAAAGTAATCACAATGCAAAATGTAATTTCTCTATATGCCATACACACTTGTGTATATACCAAATTGACCCCTAACTCTGCTAACTTCATTTTTTCGGTGAAATCTCAGAATATATGTTTACTTTTCACAAACTTGGCCAAACTGATAATATTGGCAGAAAGCTTATTGGCGAAAAGAAAAAAGTAAATGGTAGTTTGATGTTACCAATTTGTATGACAAGTAGTAGAAAGGTATTTATTGAGTAGCTATTTACAAAAATTTCACTTATAATAAATGGTGGTTTAGAACTCCTGTTAAAGAACATAGAATTTTGATGACTACTCGTTAAAACCGTTCGTAACACAGCCATAATACTATGTTACTAATCAACATAACTTTTGTTTTTGGTCGCGGGTAAAAAGTGCAATGATGGTGATCATGGATGCAGATAAAAAGTGGATATATACCTGCACGAAGCTGGAGTATGTTTTCAAAAGCTTATTTGAAAATTGTGAAGGTGTATGTAGTGCTCTCAATAAGGGGTTAATGTAGTAATTCTGGAGGAAATCACTACTTCCTGCACTTAAAATATTAATTCCGCCTGAAAATATGGCCTTGGCTTTCTCATTTCCAACCAATTCCACCACTTGGTTTTGCCATTTTTCGTAATTCGATATTTGACGTCGTAATGAAATGGCTTGCTACAAGATATCAACAAGAAATAATTAGAAATACAAAAAGCAATGATTATTTTTGGATGCATTTCAAAATGGATAAATTGCAGCACTTTTTCGTCAAAAATATTTGATTATTTTCATTGATTAATACTGTTTAAATGATTACGGAATTATACTACTTTAAAAATATGCAAGATTTGTATTCCTTATTAACATGAATAAGAAGGTTTTCTGTAAAAAAAGGTATACTTTTTGGCTTCTTACTGCTTTTTTGAGTAGTCCGAACCTTTTGATCCACTTCCAATCTATGATTTTTTTTCTTCTGATTTACTCATTAGAGATGAAACATAACCTTAATCGACTAATGCATAAGTGATTAAGCTGGATTTGCCACACAAATGATTATAATAAGAAATTAAAGAGAATTATTACATATAAGAGCGATGTCCTATCATAATATCCAGATCCGGCAGAGGCAAAGTTGGCGCCTCTTAGGAGGAGTGTTTCATTGGCCGTATCCAGGTACGGTGGTGGGTATGCTCCGAAGCCCAGGTAGCCAGCTGTTCATACAAAGTACACAGACGAGTCAGTTAAAAATCGAACAATGATCTTTTGTGTTTAGTTAATTCACCAATTTTCATATATTAACTTCTAAATTCTATCAAACTAGGAAATCTAGTAGATGAAAGTTGCTATATCGTTAATAATGAAACAAAATTAGGTTGCTAGAGTATAAATAGATTAAGATTTTTTTGCTGTGATTTTCATACAAATCTGTTCTTGCATAGTTTCTGATAGAAGAAGAAAAACATGTTGCTCATTTATAAGGCAAGTTTTAAAATCAAGTCAAATCAAACCACACATAATTTACACTATTAAAATCGAGCTCCAAGTCACAAAAAATGAAAATGCCATAATTTGGTTAGAAAACAAACCGCGTATATACCATCAATCACTATCATTTAATTTAACGTTGTCCTAAGAACAAAAAATTACTCGAGACTGTGATATAATTACCAATGTAATCTACTGCTATTTTCCCATTGCAGAATCGTCCAGTAGGCTTGTGAGTTATGAAATCTCTTCCGTAAGGAAGAAAGTTTGCTCTAAGCAAAGTGGAAAGACGGTGGTTGTTGTTTCCAACGTCCATTATAGAATCACCAAAGATGCATAACGCAGGAACAGCAGGAGAATCGGCGTTGATCTTAATCAAGAGGACAAAGACAACAACACATTGTAAGAATACGAGCCTAGGCCTAAAACACTCCATCTCTCTTTCTTACAAGTAAATGAGTCAATCATATCCACATGAGCTCCATATAAAGACCATCTCCTTAGTTTCTAACCATATGTTACCTAAAAATACTCCTCTTGATCGTAAAGACCAAATCTTGTACATCACCTAAAAATACTCCTCTTGATCGTAAAGACCAAATCATGTACATCTAATCCATTCATAGTAAATTAACAAACTTATAGTCTATGAAAAAACTGAAGCCACTTAAACTTGGTTTTAACAATATATATTTACTTTTCTAAGTTACTTACTTTTGGGAAATTTGCAAATCTGACATAAAAGATGACACTTAAATACAAATTATTTAATTGCATACATTTTTTAATGGCTTCAGTTTTGGGAGCGGTTGAAAGTAACGCAAGCCATTTTTTAACTGCATACAACTTACTAATTCAGTTTAGTTAAACTTTTTCAAAAAGAGGTTGTTAACGCACAAAAATTGCTTTTTTTCTCCTTTTTAATTTTTTTTAATGGATGTTAGCTTGTATAGCAATGACACATATAGTATTACGATCTATTCTATCCTTTATCTTATGTATTTTTGTTGAAAGTAAAAACTGGTCATGCTAAAGGTTCATCACAGATTGTTTATACATATTACATGCATCACCTTTGATTCAATTTTGGGAAGTGTAATCTAACGTCATTTAGTTATTTACATTTCTTTTTAAATATTTTTCGTCTTTATAGTTTACCCAAAACCATACTAGTCATCCTACTTTTGATTTTAATTACATAGATTTATTACTTTTTAAAACTAATTGCACCGATTGTCTCTATTTTAAAAAAATTGGATCAGCTGTGTAATGACAATATAGTTTTTTATTTTACGGATAGTCCCTATCTTTGTTACATTGATAATCCTTTTTTTCTTCTGAATACGGATTATCAATAAAAATAGTTTAAAAAATAGGGATTATCTATGAAATTAAAATCGAATATGAATGACGAATGTGATTTTGGGTAAATCACATAGAAAAAACATGTACTTTTTTCTTTACAAAAAAATAATTGCTCAAGATTTAACGATTGTCAAAGGGTTTACCAATAAAGTGAAAGGAAACAGATGACCATAAGGACTAACCTATGCTATGTTTTATATCAAATTCTATTGATGCACGAGGTTATAATATATGATTTTGGCCTTTGTATGAACGTGGATGAATCGTGTGTTGAGGTTGGTTCGTCTAAAATGTCCTTTAGCTAGATATCTTCTCATTTTTGACATGCTTGACTTCTTCTTGGTGATCTGTTTACTAGAATTATGTGAACAAGTGTAAAAAATTATGTGTACTAAAAACTGTTTCTCATCCATTTATTTGTAAGTTGTTTACCTTTTATTGATGATAGCAGGGTACCCTGAAAGTAAAAGTTTTCGGTGAATCATATATATTAGTTTATTATGTTTCTTTTGACAATAAATTTACGGATATCAAAAATTTTGTTTAACCCGTGCCTGTTCGGCTCGAGCCCATTTGGCCAGAACCGTTTGGGCTCGACCCGTTTGGCCCGTGCCTGCTAGGGCTCGACTATTTGGCCTGCGTCTTCGGGCTCGACCCGCTTGGACCGCATTTCGGGCTTGGGCTTATTTATTTCAATTACTGCTCGCTTGAATATTTGTATAATGTGCTTTATTATTTGTATTAGTGACACTTAATGCGTGAATTGTGTTTAAGTCATTGTACAATATGTTTGATAATTTGTATTTTTGTGTAAGAGGTATTTTAATAACTGCATTAATTGTATTTATTGACCGAGTTAATTAATTGACTATGTTAAATATCTTGACCACATAAATATTGCTTTATATTTTGTACATTAAACTTTAAGACTTGTAAGTATTAAAATTAAGATTGATGAGAAAGATTGTATGTTGTGAGTCTTAATTTTAATACCATGAGAGAGAGATTCATTCCTCTATTATAAGTAGTATAGATTTTCGATGCGAAATTAAGAAGATATATGTCAAAATAGGTGGATCTTTAGGTTTTATATTCATCATCAACCAACACGGTATAATGCCACAATTGAAGCCTCAATATTTTCATTAAATCTCGAATTATTCATTCGGTCCTCTCGCATGCATAACTATATGTTAGGATTTGAGAAATAAGATTAACCATTAATCACCATCAGTACGCAGCGGATGGATCTAGCTTGATGTGTATGAGTGAACAAGTAAACCACATAAATAATACCAACCTTTAGTTAATTGAATTACTAAAACAATTAACGTTCTTGAATCTTGAATCACCTTGGATAATAACCTTAATAACTAAAGTAGGTTATCTCTATCGTTGCATACATACACGTCACGTAGAATATGCGTATGCTAGTACCACTTCATGAAGAACACCAAGAAGGCACGAGTTGCGTTTGGTTTATCACTTGCGATCGAACAAACCCTTTTGGGTGTTGTTGTCAATCAGTTTTAGCTCAAAGGAGGGGAAGGACGATTTGCTTAGGGTTTAGTTTACAAGGATTAGTAAATAACAAACCATAAGGGTTCATTATATAACCTTGTAACTTGTTGAACAAGTTTGCATTTCTAGTCCTACTAGGATTAGTCATTCGACCGCTCACCCCTTACTAAAAGGTTCTTAGATTACGTTTAAGTCATTAAGATAATTAATATGTATACTAGATATTAATTACATAACTTAAACTCCAAGCAAAGAAACCCTTTCCCTCTTTGGATCCTTGTTTGACTGGCCATAAGGCCACATGGGCTTATCTGGCTTATTTTGATATTTACTAATTAATACAAGTCCGTTACAAGTTAATTAGTTAGCCCGATAATTAGTTATACGTCTAACGATTAACTAATGGTCGTTAAATCATTCCGTGAACTAAATAGAATTAATATAACTACTATAATCTATATTAAATATATACTAAACATATTCCTTGGTGTATTGATGCGTGGTTCGGGGTCGAAAGACTTATTTTTTCGCGAGCAAGCTTTACAACCTACTAGGCAGTGTACCTAATTGTTGCAGTGTAGTATGGGTAAGCCCAGGGGGTTGATCGTTCTCTAGGGGAGTAGAGATGCTAGTAGAGATGTATGACGAAAAGGTAAGGTGAGGATGATTCTTTTTAGTCCTTTTATATTTTCAATGAAAGCAAGTAAAATTTCGGGTTTGAAGAGTGGGGTTTTGGTAATTTACCAATTAAACTACTCAACAAATTAAATTAAAACTAATTAAACTAAATAAAAGTAAAAGTTATGGATTGTAGGAGTTTGTTCTTATGATAATTAAAACCTGCTCACTTAGATTTTCTTACTCCATAGTTATCTTTATTAGTCATTGAATTGTCACATCCTTGTCCTAATTGATGCGTTGTATTTCATGTTCTAGTCATAGGGTGGTGCATAATTACCCAATTCTATAAATTGTAACTCTCCCTAGAACACCGGATCGCCAAGTACCAAGGTATCTCCCGAATATCCTATTATCCTTAAGCTACAACTCACGCAATAAACACAACGAGAGCCTATAGTGCACTCTAAGGCTTTATACTATTTAGGACTAACAAGCTCTCAACAATTAAAGAAGAAGCTAGTTTTCCTTAATCTAGCATCTACCAATTAGAACAAGAGACAACCTAGCAATAATCAAGAATTAGGTTTCATTGGATCTAATCAAACACTAATTAATTTAGTTACGCATGATAGATAAGCAAGAACACAAACAAACAATCAAACATAGATGAAACATAGTGATAGATTGATAAACAAACTTATTTTGAAGTGTAAAGAGGGTTTGAAACCCTAAAATATCATCCATTCGGACCTAAAACGAACTAGGGTTTGCTCTCCAAAATAATACACACATAATGCAAAAATTCGTGGTCTATATATAGAATTTACAATCGCGACGGCGTCGTGTTTTGATGGTGACGCCGCTTGATCACCGTCATTAAGGTTTCGCTTTGCCAAGTCATCACGGACGGCGCGGGTAGAAAGTAGTGACGCCGTCTGGTTGCTCTTGGACGTCGTCTTGGGAAAGTCTTGGTCAGTCGGTGTAAAATGAAAGAGTGACGCGTGTGAATTTAGGCGTGACGTCGTCACTGATAGGACCAAAATAAGTTCTAAGACGCCACTTAAGAGTATTTGAATACTATGTGAGCGACTGAGTCACCCTTGATGTTGGGACGCCGTCCGCTTCCGAAATTGCCTTGTTTACTTGACTTTGTCATTTTCTTCATGTTTTCGCTCCTTTTCGTTCAAATATGCTTCATTCCAAAGAATTTACTTCAAAAGATCTAAAATGTGAAAAGGAGCAATTTTAAGTAGTAACGGATATAAATGTAATGATTTAGGGCTTAAATGACCCCTAAAAACGTATGTTTTAAATCCTAATCAAATATCCCTACACTTGGAATTTGCTTGTCCTCAAGCAAATGTGCTTTTGGCTAACCAATTTATGAGTTAGGGGTCATTTAGCATTTGTTTAAAATAATGTACAACAAATACAAGTGCCACAATAGTCAAAACAAGAACGGAAATTATATACTAGCACCTCACAATTGGTGTTTGGATTTGCTCATCTCTCGGGTGTATATGAAAGATAACGTGTAAGGAAATGGAAGATAAACACTCTTTACAAGTCATAGCACATAGATTACCATAGGCTTGAGAATAGATCAAACCTCAACCACTTTGGCGTAAGCACCTAGGAATAACTATCAAAGAGGTCTTTACAAAGGGTTATAATGTTAGGTTTCGGGTAGGGAATAAAAGGGTTTTGTTCGATATAGGAAATTTTAGTGGTGACAGTAAAAAATCTAAGTTACATGCATGTAAAACGCGACATTGCTAGGCCAAGACTCGACTCACTAACACTAAATAACAACTTTAAATAAACATAAGACATAAATACAAAACATAAAAGATAGATGTAGCATGGTAGTCGATAGGCGACAACGCTGCTCGGGGTCAAAGAAACTTCCTTTCGTCGAGCAAGTTTTTCAACACCCTAGCAAAGTGAACCTAATTGTTGTAGTGTAGTATTAGGGTAAGCCTCGGGAATTGATATCATTCTCTAGGGAATAGGAATGCTAGTGAGAAATTACTACGCTAAGGTTGGGGTTGAGGAAGATTATTTTTATTCTTTTTATATTTTTAGAAAATTGAAAGGTACGAATCTCGGGTATTGGATTTGGGGTTGGTATTTCACCGATTACTCTACTTATCTAGTTACCGCCTATGTCTATTTTTGTGTGCTCTTATGATGATTTAAAGATGTGTTTACCTAGATGCTATTACTCCCTAGTTATCTCCTATTGATGGTTGAATTGTCACGTCCTTATTCTTAACGCGTTGTGTCTTCTAAGGTCGTAGGGTATGTGTTTTTTCCTAAATCTTTGAGACTACCTTAAGGTTATTGCCTACGAAATCTCTAGGATTCATAACATAACTCTAAGGTTACCCTTGGATGTTTAGCCAACAATAACTCTAGGTGATTATAAACTAATGTTCACAAAGATTACTCAAGCATTAAAAACACAACGAATGACCTATAGCAATACTAGGTCAATCACAATTAAGATAAGAGACAACCAATCAATATTCAATACCTAGGTTTCATAGATCTGAGCAAACACACAAGTAAATTAGCCGGACATTGAAAACATGCAAGCATACACACAAAAAATTGAAGACATAATTGAATTAATGAAGTAAATCACTTATCTTGTTGTAAAATAGGGTATGGAACCCTAATATACTGCCCAAGACAGCCAAAGTTCGGTTTAGGTTTTACTCCACAAAATTACCTCTCTAAAATTTTGAAAATCGAATTCTATATATAGAGTTACAATATGCGACGTCGTCACTCTTTATTTGTGACGCCACGATCGCCGCCATTAGGTTTTCGTCTTGGCCACGCCAACTTTGTGACGGCATCACCTTATGGTTGTGACGTCGTGATTCATCTTCCGACCGCCGGGATCCAAATCTAGGTCAGCCCGAGTTGTGACGCCTACTCTTTAAAACCCGATGATGTCAAGTGCAAAATAGCAATTTGGCTTCGAGTCGTCTCAAAACGTGTTTGCACGGGCGAGCTATTTGGTCCGTGATGCCGCCACCTTCGCTCCAAAGAGCTTGAGTGTCTTGATTCTTGACTTTGGCCATTTTCTTCATATATTCGCGCCTTTTCGTCCGAATAAGTGTCATTCCACAATTTGCCTTCAAGAGACCTAAAAGTGAAAAGGAACGAAATTAAGCAAAGAACGGATATAAAAGTGGTCGATTAAGGGCTTAAATGACCCTCAAAAGGGTACCTTTAAATCATTATCAAATATCCCTACACTTGGTATTTGCTTGTCCCCAAGCAAATGCACTTTTAGCTAATTAATTTATAAGTTAGGGGTCATGAAGCATTAGTTTAGAACAATTCACAACAATTATAAGCCCCACAAAAGTCATAACAAGCACGAAAATTACATACTAGCACCTCACAAGGTGTTTGGATACTCTCATCTCTCGGTGTATATGAAATATATCAAGTTTGAAAAGGAAGATAAACACTCATTAACCGTCCTAGTACATAGATTACCATAGGCTTGAGACCGGATCAAACCTCCATCGCTTGGCATAAGCACCTAGGAAAACTATCCAAGAGTCTTTAAAGGGTTGTAACGTTAGGCTTACGGTAGGAAACAAAGGTTTTGGTGGGAAAGGCGATTTAGTGGTGGCAAGTCGGAAATCTTTATGTTACAAGCATGAGAAGAATGACGTTGCTAAACCAAGACTCGACACTCTAAACTCTAGATAAATTGAAACAAACAAACATAAATTTAAAGATAGATGTAGGATGGTAGCCCGTATGTTTTTTTTTTCATTTTTTTTCATACACTTTTACTCTACCATCCTCTACGATAACATCAAAATAATAGGGATTTATAGGCACATCCCTACACTTGAGTTTTTATTACTCTAACACTAGATAATTGATGTTCCTTCCCGTCACTTCATAAAATTTAACTTTTCCCATGAGTCCCAATCGTCCCAAAACTGTGTACAAAGGATATGACTCGACTTAACAACTTATGCAAGCAACTAGATAATTGAACTAAGGGTTTAGTATGATAACAATTATACACTAAAAGTGAGTGCATACAAGTTAGGCTAAGGCGATTTGGGTGTACATGTGGGGGTGGATTGTAAACAATGCTCTTCATTGATATTCCGAAAAACCGAAACATCACGAGAACCGCGAAAAGGATAGGCTCTGAGTGGTTAACTAGGGGTATCGTGTACTAAAGACGAGTACAACGCAGGGTGTGGGGAATTACTCAACCGATGTGGAAGAAGTAATTATAATACGGTATCAAACAAGGGTTATCCTAATGCCTCTTATCATTTAGTTATTCCTAACTACACAAGTGTAGTCTCACTAGCGATCTCGGAATGCATCAAAAAACAAGTTCTAGAATCTATTATACTACCGGTACACTCTCAAAGCATTAAAGTGGAATGCTTTAATTCCTACAAATCTAAGGGCGATCCTCACATTTTGGGTGGAATTTAAGTGGTAAAGGGTTTTGTGCTAGTCATATAACTTCCTATCTATGAGACGCTTTATTAAGACTAATGGCCCACTCCTACATGTCATGAAAAATTTTAAATTTGGTGCCAAAATTACCCTAACCGAAATGTAAAAGATCGATTTTTTGAGCAGCACTTTCCTTTCTTGAAAAGCGGGTTGCAGTCTGAAATAAATGCAAGCCATTGTTTTAAGCCAGGGTCACAGCCTGAAATGACGGTGAGCCATTGTTTAAGCACGGTTACAACCAAATGACTATAAACCATGATTTGAGACATGTTTTGAAAAATATATACACCTTCGCTCAAACTTCATCTAAATACCCGTGCATTATTGAATGACATTTCCAAGACCATAGATGTTATCGATACCGTAAGACATGCCTTGAGAAAACAATATTTTGGTATTTTCAAAGTTTCGATTTTTATGGATTTTGTTGATTTTATATTTTTCTATTTTCTTTTCTTTGGTCTTAAAATTTTGTATTTTGCTTTTGAAAAATTTGTACAAAGAACTGGTGAAGAAACTCCTTTATTCCTCATCCTCTTCCTCAAGACGTTTGAACATTTCCTATCAGACTCTTCATGCCGAGTCATGGAGGATAAATTCAAACCGATCTCGAGGAGCTGTGAAGATGTCTCGCCAACCGATACTCGGTCTTAGAAAGTAGAGTTCAACCGCACCGATAACATCAAATAGTCCCGACATTTTAGTGTCAATTTCCGCTTATGCTCATATTTTATATCATTTATATTGATTTACGCTTGTATTCCTTTATATTTCACTTTCTGTAAATTATGAGTATTGGAGCTTTAGAGAAATGGATTTGGAGATTTTCCTAACGGTTTATGATAGTATGCTACTCATTAAGAAGCTACGGCGTAACTTTTCTCTCACATTACGCCATAGCTTGTGTTTTATCTTGGATTGCCTACTCATCGCCAATTACTACGTAACTCCCAACTAAGGTTACGCCGTAATCATCTAGGTCAAGAAATATTTCGGCTTCCATCAACTACGCCGTAACTCCTCAACAAGCATTACGCCGTAGTCCACTTAAAAGAGTTCTCAGATTGAAGATACGGCGAACCTTTCCCTAGTGTTACGCCGTAGCCTATTTAACGAGAGTTTCATTTGGAGGATAATTAATTTAAGGCGAACTCTCAACTCATGTTACTGTAACTAGGATCATGCCTATAAACACAAGCCCTAAATTCGTGATTTCGCCATTCACTCACAACTTAAAGGCAGAGAACGTGAAGAGGGTTCCAAAGGCGATCCTTTGAGCATACTGAGCCATCTCCAAGGGAGGAATCACTCTATATCGATAAGCATTAGCGATCATTTCTATCTTTTACTTTTAATTCACATCTTTCATTATGTTAAACATCAATTCATTATTTCTTTTAAATGATCGCTAAGAACCTTTGGTGCTAGTCTAGTTATGATTTCTTGAATGTATTGTTTATGTTTTCATGATTTCGTATAATTGTTTCTAGTGTATGCATGCATAGTTCGTGAGGTAGTTACCCTAGCTTGGTAGTTTTGAAATGCGGTCGATCTAGTTGCTTAGGAGAATTGACCAACCGACCCTAAGTAGTTAGGTAGATTTTGGAAGGGTAAGAATTGACCAACTGACGACCCTTCCTCTCTTGTGCGAACTGACCAAATGATCATCGGTTGTCCAGATGAACTTAATAAGTTAGGGATGCGTGTCTAAGATGCTAGCGCCGGGCACTCATTATTTCGAATCTTGCATGTAGGGTACTTAATGACTTGGCTTAGGTGACTTAAGACCCTCGACTCCTAAGGGTAAACCTTGACGCCGGTAGGAGCCTTTATTGATAGGTTAGGACGAATTGACCAAATTCGCCCTAGCGACTTAAACCCTCACTTGAATCAATTGGAAGTAATAAAACATAGACATTACACGAGAGAATGAGTAATTAAGTTAGCACACTTTCTCCATTGATCACAACCTTTATTTTATTTTACGATTTATTTCTTGATTCTTAGTTAATTAATCATTTCTACTACAAACCGGTTAAAACAAGTGACACTTAGAATTAATTTAGAATCACCACATAGCTCTTGGGACGACCTCGGTTTTACCGACATTACACTACACACGCTCGGGTACATTGCCCGTGAGTGCATAAGGTAGACTATAGGTAAACGAGACAATTATAAATATTAAAGCCTAGTCAGAAATCCTGCATCACACACCTTTCTCTACTTGTTCCCTGATGAAGTGTTGTCGAATGTCAATGTGCTTCGATCTTGAGTGTTGGAAATTGTTGCAGCAGAGAGCGATGGAACTTTTGTTGTCACAATATAGAGGAATTTTGTTGAATACAAAGCCATAGTCAGATAGTTGGGATCTCATCCATAAGATTTGAGCACAACATGATGACATGGCAATGTCTTCAGCCTCTGTAGAAGATATTGAAGTACTCATTTGCTTCTTTGACGACCAACTCACTAATTTATCACCCAAAAACCGAGCACCTCCTGACGTACTTCGACGACTATCTTGACACCCTACATGGTCAGCATCTGCATAGGCTGTTAGTGACATGGCGGTGTCCTTCGGATATCAAAGACCCATGTTAATGGTTCGTTGGAGGTACCGAAATACCCGTTTAACCAATTCAAGGTGCTTTTTAGTAGGCATAGCCTGATATCGAGCACACATGCATACAGCGAACAAAATATTAGGTCTACTGGCAGTGAAATACAACAAGGATCCAATCATACGATGATATATAGTTTGATCAACCGGGATCCCTGAGTGGTCCTCATCCATATTTAGATTGATTAATGAAAATGCCTCCGGACTTTGAGAAATGTAATCCTAAGAAAATGACGTTTGTCCCATCATTGACATTTGAAATTTAGAGTCTTTAGAAAACGGTCATTCATTTTGGTCGGTCGAGGCAAAAATAATATCATCAACATATATTTGAACATGAATTAAATGTGTGCTCGAATTCGAGTGAATAGTGTGGGATCAATAAATACTTTGTAGAATCCATTAGCTAAAAGAAACTTTAACAAAGTATTGTACCATGCCCTTGGAGCCTGCTTCAAGCTATAGAGAGCCTTTTTCAGACGGTAGACATACTTAGGATGCTAGGGATCCAAAAAGCCTTCCGGTTGACTAACGTAGACCAATTCTTTGAGATCACCATTAAGAAACGTAGTCTTTACATCCATTTGGTAGACTACTATATTCTTGCTCGCCAGATTAGCAAGAAAAATTCTGATAACCTTAATTCGTGCAATCGGTGCAAATGATTCCTCAAAGTCAATACCCTCCTTTTTTCGATATCCTTTAGCAACAAGCCTTGCCTTATTCTTCAGAACATCACCATGCTCATCAAGTTTAACCTTGAAGATCCACTTGAGAGCAATAATCATAGCACAATCTGGGGGAGGCATTAAATCCCATACATCAAGACGATCAAACTCGTGAATTTCCTCTTGCATAGCATTAAACCAGATGTCCTTAAACATTGCAGTCTTGTAACATATTGGATTTCACAAACACATCAAACCATGATCAATATGAGGCGTTTAATATAAGGTTTTTAGAGAGAGAAAGAGTTAGAGGTTTAGGAACTTAGTGAGAGAAAGTAAAAGTATTATTATGAGTTCCAACCCTCTACCTTGGGAGGTAGAGGGTATTTATAGTTTTTACATAAAAGCCACCCACCGGCCGTGGATCGCATACAGTGGGTAAAGACCCGTCTGTCCTCCACGGTGTTACTTAACTAAATACTACCTAACATTAAATAACTACGACTACGAGCTTTAACGATTACATATACTTGAGGTGACCGACACTTTAATAACAGATTTACTAAATCCTAACAATCTCCCCAAGGGGTCACCTCAAAATACATTGAATACAAATGTAAATTACATTAAGATTGTTCTTGGATTCTTGTTAAAGTTCTTTGCTCTGTAGCCCGTAGTCATTGATTCTTCATTATTGCATGTTTGGTTAATCCAAATGGAGGTCTTTAACTGATCCACATGATAATGAGTTTTGAGCCAGCATTGAGATCATCAACTACCATAAATCTCTGACTCTTCCTTTGTGGTGTTGACATTATGTGATGTTGTGACATTAGGACCGTCATGCTCACATTCTGGATCATGATATCTTTTCATCAGAGTAGCGGAAGATTTAGTTGATTCATGATATTTGCGCAGCAGAAAGCGAAGCATGGAGCGAAAATATCGTAGTCGTTGATGCACTTATCATGATTTCTTTAGAACCGAATGTGTCAGCGAGCATGCGGCTATGGATTGACCCTCCATTCGATCACCGCAAACGTCAATAAAACACACGAAAGTGTCTTTGATCACTTCGTTGGATTGAGGTACACGCCCACGGTTCCCGCTGATGAGTACAAGCATCGCTCGTGATCGTGTATAATTCAAGAATCTCCTTGATAGGGTTTCGCAATGCCTAGTCGTTCTCAAACCGTAACGCCTCAAAGAAGACAACACGAGTGAGTGAACCAATAATTTGAGATTCACCGATTGATGAAAGAGATTTGAAAACAATCGAGTACCGCTCAATAAAGAGTTTTACAATACAACGAGGGTTTTGAGAAAATCAATTATCAATCATAAATACCTTTTATATTTGAAATATTAATACACGATCGATGTACTAAAGAAAAGAGTTTTTAAGCACAACGACCGGTTTTTCAAGGTATCCGTCAATCCATAACTCGAACCAAGATTGATTCATAAATTTGAATCGCCCCATTGTTTCGCTCAGCTTGTCACATGGTTGATCTATTGATAGATCTCACATGCCACCTACCAAGAGCTTGTTTGATGTTTGCTCTAGAAGGCTTTCCATCTTCATAGTGAATATGTTTGCATATCAACGATAAGGTTTTAAATGTACCTTTTGAGGTGTCGCTTAAGCCCTTATTTGATCACTTTTGCATCCGTTATTACTTAATATCGCTCCTTTTACTTTTTAGGTCTCTTGAAGGCAAATTGTCAGAATGGCACTTATTTGGACGAAAAGGTGGATATACTGAAGAAATGGCCAAAGTCAAGAATCGAGACACTCAAGTCGAAATACAAGTGGAAGGCGCCATCGCTTAATCATGACGCCGCCGTGAGCACTTTGCGACGGCTCAAGAACCAATTTGCTTATTTACAAGTGACGCGCCAGTTTAAAAGAGTAGGTCGTCGCAACTCGACGGCCTAGATTTGATCCAGACGGCGCCGAGACCAAGGGATGGCGTCACAAGCATAAGGTGACGCTGTCGCAAGACTAACGTGGCCAAGACGAAACCCTAACGACGGCGATTCGACCGGCCACAAATCATAAGGTGACGCCGCGAATGTAATCTTATATATAGAATCCGAATTTTTCGCTTTTAGTGTGTAGTCTTTTGGAGTATAAACCTAAACCGAACCAAGGCTGTCTTGTACAAGATTTTAGGGTTCCAAACCCTATCTTACATCAAGATAAGTGTTTTAATTCATTAATTCAATTATGTCTTCAATTATTTGTGTGTATGCTTGCATGTTCTCCATGTCCTACTGATTTACTTGTGTGTTTGCTTAGGAATATGAAACTTAATTATTGAATATTGATTGGTTGTCTCTTATCTTAATTGTTAATGATCTAGTAATGCGATAGGTCATTCGTTGTGTAATTAATGCTTGATTAATCTTTGTGAACCTTGGGCTATAACACTTAGAGCAGCTTGTAGGCTAAACCATCCAAAGAGTACCTTAGAGTTAAAGTTTATAATTCCTAGAGGTTTTGTAGATTTAGACCTTTGGTAAGTTTAAAGAGTTAGGGACAAACGATACCCTACGACTTTAGACACACAACGCGATTAAGAATAAGGACGTGACAATTCAACCATCAATATGAGATAATTTAGAGTAATAAAACTTAAGTGAACACATCTTTAAACTATCATACGAGCACACAATAATTAGACATAGACTACATACACCTTAGATTAGATAATTAGATAAGTAGAGTAATCGGTAGAAATACCAACCCCAAATCCAAACCCCGAGATTCGTGACTTTCCTTTCCTTAAAAATTATAAAAGATAAAAATAATCTTCCTCAACCCCAACCTTAGCGTAGTAACTTCTCACTAGCATTCCTATTCCCCAGAGAATGATATCAATTCCGTGGCTTACCCTAATACTACACTACAACGATTAGGTTCACTACCTAGGGTGTTGAAAACTTGCTCAACGAAAAGGAAGTTCCTTTGACCCCGAACGACGCGTGCAGCGTTATCAAGTTTTTTGCGCCACGAGAATAGAATAGCTAGTTAGTAGTCCACCCGCTTAGGTTTCTTTGCTTGATTCCTATCAAGTAAAATTTTCTCATTTTTAGATTTCGTAGTCTATCCCCTCTTCGTGACCTTTGTTCGTAATCCCATCACTTTTCATAATGGAAGGTGGTAATTCACCAAACAACACTTCACCACCAAACAAGTACCCACCGCTGACCCGCCCTCCGCCAACCAACTCGAGCTCAGACATTAGTGAAATTGAGAGCTTAGAAACTAAATAGATGATTGAAAATACGCTGAGGAAGCCCTTAAGGAATCTAATCGACCCTTTAGATAGTGATTCACCTCAAGTGATTCGGATGATGACCTAGAAGATGGAGATTATAAGGTGTTAGAAATTATGGAGGGTAGTAAGGAGGAGGAAGAACTTAGGGATTATTTCGATTCATACCCTAAAGGGAAGGAAACCGCCTATCACCATAACGTGGTTAACTTCCCAAGACCACCTTTCGAGCCTCGCATAAGAAAGGGAAACCCTAAAAATATCAAGATACTGTGTATGATTGGATACTTATATAGGGATCACACCTACATTGACTATAAGGCACCCATGAATATAATGTCTAGGCTCTATTACAATTGGATCATGAGCAAAAAGCTAGAACCCATGAGGGACCCTTCGCCCTAGGAAAGCAAGTAACTATGTGGGAGGGTAAAGGATTGCATGTATTCGTAGGTAACTTCACATATAGGTGTGATTTCATGATCTTGGAAATGTTAAGGGCATCATTGATGGGTTTTTAGAGATGTGATACTTGGGAAACCATTTATGAGGAGTCTAAGATGGTTTATGATCGAGAGGAAGGAATAGTCGAGTTCTCAAATGGAGCCGAGAGTGTTAAATATATAATGCCCCACAAAACAAGAAGTTTAAGGGCATGGATAATTTAGATGTGGATAACATTCCGCATTTGAAGTAGACGGAAGAATAAGGTTTACTACATCGCTTGTCTTGAACTAGACCCCGAATATATTCGTGATGAGAGAAGGGTTAAGGAGATCGACCAGCCTCTAAGATTAGGATAACGTAGGAGCATGACTACGAGTCTAGCTACAAGACTCATAAATAAAGAAAAGCGCCGGGAGGCAACCCATGCTTAATTGTTTGCTTGTTAAATGCTTTATTTTGTTTTTAACCTCGCCTTAATTGCATATAAAGGTATTCTACATAAAGGATAAGTGTGGAGGATTACACACGCTTTCAAAAGAAACGTAAACATGAGAATTGCAATTAATTAAAAGATATATATGTGTGTTTGTTCGAGTCAAATGCTTGTATCGAGTCATAATGGATGTTTTGCGTAAATTTTTCCAGATTCTAAAGATGTAAATTTTCCGTAATTTTTCCGTAAAATCGCACCGCTTTTTGTCAGATAACCGACGGCGTCAGATCGCAACCGACGCGCCGTGAAGGAGTAAAACAATGATTACTTTTTTCTCATTTTCGAGCTACTTATAAATTTTGGAATTTTCTGTGTCTTAATTTTCCGTAAATTGTAAACATCCATTCCACAAGCATTATATCCTAGTTTAGTAGAGTCTTATATATATTATTACCACCGATTTTACGTGAAGGTTTCGTTTGTTTTCTTCAAGTGTGTAGGTTTAATTTATCAAGAAGAAGTTACATAAGATTGGAAGGAGCTTTTCACGGATACATTCTTCTTGGAAAGGATTTAACCACTACTTCACACACGGATCCTACCGAGCTAATCGGGAGTATTAGTTTCTTTCATTTTTATTACCTTCTATTATCATAACTTTGATATTTTCGGGAACATTGGGGACAATGTTCGCTTTAAGTGTGGAGGGCAAATAAAACGGAACTTTGAAACTATGCTTATCCTTGACTATTTGCTTTGTCCAATTGTATTTGTGTAATAAACCATGAGAAAATGTCGGTTAGGGTAATTTTGGCACCAAATTTAAAATTTTCATGACATTTAGGAGTGGGCCATTAGTCTTAACAAAAGCGCCTCACTGGATAGGAAGTTGCATGACTAGCACAAAACCCTTTACCACCTAAATTCCACCCAAAATGCGAGGATCGCCTTAGATTAGTAGGAATTAAAGCATTCATCTTAATGCTTAGAGTGTGAACCGTAGTATAATAGATTCTAGAACTTGTTTTGTGATGCATTCCGAGATCGCTAGTAAGACTACACTTGTGTAGTTAGGAATAACTAAAGGATAAGAGGCATTAGGATCACCCTTGTTTAATACCGTAATATAATTACTTCTTCCACATCGGTTGAGTAATTCCCCACACCTTTGTGTTGTACTCATCTTTAGTACACGATACCCCTAGTTAACCCCTCGTAGCCTATCCTTTTCTGCCTCGTGATGTTTCGATTTTCCCGAATATCAATGAAGAGCATTGTTTACACCCCACCCCAAATATACACCCAAATCGCCTTTAGCCTATCCCAGATGCGCCAATTTTAGTGCATTATTGTTATCACCCTAAACCCTTAGTTCAATTATCTAGTTGCTTGCATAAGTTGCTAAGTCGAGTCATATCCTTTGTATACGCTTTGGGACGATTGGGACTCATGGGAAAAGTTAAAGTTTATGAAATGACCGAAGGAACATTAATTCAAATTCCTTATTTGCGTAATAATGTACTCCAACTGCTTTGATCTTTTCAAATTCGGGTCAAATTAGTGTTAGAGTAATAAAACTCAACCGTAGGGATGTGCCTATAAATCCCTATCATTTTGTTGTTACCAGAGGATGGTAGAGTAAAAGTGTATGAAAAAAATAGAAAAGAGAAAAGAAAAAAAATAGAGTGCTCAAAAAAAAAAAAAAAAAAAAAAAAAAAAAAAAAACGGGCCGCCATCCTACATCTATCCTTTGAATGTATGTTTGTTTGTTTCAGTTTTATCTAGAGTTTAGAGTGTCGAGTCTTGGCTTAGCAACGCCTTTCTTCGTATGCTTGTAACATAGAGATTTTTGACTTACCACCACTAAATAGCCTACCCCACCAAACCCTTTGTTTCCTTACCGTAAGCCTAACGTTACAACCCTTTAAAGACCTCTTTGATAGTCTTTCCTAGGTGCTTACGCCAAAGCGATGGAGGTTTGATCTATTCTCAAGCCTATGGTAATATATGTACTAGGACCGGTTAATGAGTGTTTATCTTCCATTTCCAACTTGTTATATTTCATATACACCCGAGACATGTGAGTATCCAAACACCCCATGTGAGGTGCTAGTATGTACTCCGCTCTTGTTATGACTTTTACGGGCTTATATGCTGTGGATTGTTTTAAACCAATGCTTCATGACCCCTAACTTATAAATTAGTTGGTTAAAGCGCATTTGCTTGAGGACAAGCAAATACCAAGTGTAGGGATATTTGATAAGGTTTTAAATGTACCTTTTGAGGGTCGTTAAGCCCTTATTTGATCACTTTTGTATCCGTTATTACTTAATATCGCTCCTTTTCACTTTTAGGTCTCTTGAAGGCAAATTGTCAGTAATGGCACTTATTTGGACGAAAAGGCTCCTGACATATCAAGAAAATGGTCAAAGTCAAGAATCGAGACACTCAAGTCAGCCGAATACAAGGGACGGCCATCGCTAATCGCGACGCCGCCGAGCACTTTGCACGGCCAAGAACCAATTTGCTTATTTACAAGTGATGACGCCAGTTTTAAAAGAGTAGGTCGTCGCAACTCGTGACGGCCTAGATTTGATCCAGACGGCGCCAAAGATCAAGGGACGGCCACAAGCATAAGGTGACGTTGCAAGAATAATGTGGCCAAGACGAAACCCTAATGATATGACCGACGCGCCACAAATCATAAGGTGACGCCGCGAATGTAATCTTATATATAGAATTCAATTTTCGCTTTAGTGTGTAGTCTTTGGAGAAAACCTAAACCAACCAAGGTCGTTTTGTATAGTATTTTAGGTTCCAAACCCTATCTTACATCAAGATAAGTGTTTTACTTCATTAATTCAGCTTATGTATTCAATTATATGTGTATGCTTGCATGTTCTCCATGTCCCATTGATTTACTTGTGTGTTTGCTTAGGAAATATGAAACTTAATTATTGAATATTGATTGGTTGTCTCTTATCTTAATTGTTAATGATCTAGTAATGCGATAGGTCATTCATTGTGTAATTAATGCTTGATTAATCTTGTGAACCTTGGGCTATAACACTTAGAGCAAATGAGGCTAAACCATCCAAAGAGTACCTTAGAGTTAGAGTTTATAATTCCTAGAGGTTTTGTAGACGAGACCATTTGGTAAGTTCAAAGAGTTAGGGACAAACGATACCCTACGACTTTAGACACACAACGTGATTAAGAATAAGGACGTGACAATTCAACCATCAATAGGAGATAATTTAGGAGTAATAAAACCTAAGTGAACACATCTTTAAACTATCATACGAGCACACAATAATTAGACATAGACTACATACACCTTAGATTAGATAATTAGATAAGTAGAGTAATCGTAGAAATACCAACCCCAAATCCAAACCCCGAGATTCAGACCTTTCCTTTCCTTAAAAAATTATAAAAGATAAAAATAATCTTCCTCAACCCCAACCTTAGCGTAGTAACTTCTCACTAGCATTCCTATTCCCCAGAGAACGATATCAATTCCGTGGCTTACCCTAATACTACACTACAACGATTAGGTTCACCGCTTAGGTGTTGAAAACTTGCTCGATTTAAAAGGAAGTTCCTTTGACCCCAAACGACGCGTGTAGCATTATCAATCACTCAAATGTTCCGCAATACCACAAGGATAATGTGTAGGACTCAAGATATTATCTCTTCCACATTGAGTGAAACAGAGAGTCTTCATTGACAGCTTCCTAAAGAGATTTATTTGATGATCTCGTGGCTCTAGACTCAATTGTGCACATTTGGTTCCTATGCCGAGACTAGGGAGAGGGTCTCCTTCTTCAATATCAACAATCTCTAAGAGAAAGTCGATAGATTATGTAGTTCCCTGAGAATGAAACAAGTCCCTTTAAGAGAAACTTGAGTAGCTTGGGAAGTTTAGTGTAGTGCATCACCGGTCCATGACGCCTTGTCTTCAATACCGTGTTACCTTAGTAACAACCAAGATCATATGAATTGAACTCGTTATCGCCTCTAAGGTTGAAATATTGAGGGCTATTTGTTTTCACCCTTTATTATTCAATTCTTTTTCATTCTTCAACCCTTTAGTGCTTACCGAGACTTCATAACTAGAACCTTGTTGGCTTTATTCCAAGATTAGCTCTGCCTCACCGCACTCTTCCCATATCTCACTTTTCTCCTTTTATCATCATACCCAAGGACTTCTACACTATCTAGTGGATTGTCCCGGTAGATCCCTCCGGCTCGTGGGATCGTGTGAACGAATACCTAACCTAACCATCCTTATATCACCATACATAAAGTAAATTTGGTCGGTCTATTTGGTATTGTTCATCCGCCATTGGAACCAATTGAAAACCATTTGAAAATCAATCCGTATACTTGTGATATATTATCAAAGCATTTTGTACCGAATTGTTTTTGATATTTTAGAAAAGAGCTCCTCTCAACATGTGCATCGAGTATTTGAAATCGCTTTGTCACACGGAGGCAATAGGAAGGATTCACTTTGATTACCATTTTCTAAAAGATATCAACATCACTTTCCCGATCAAAATAAGTATTTTTCATACTTTGTTATGATATTTTTGAAAGGATGTGGTTTTCAAAAGTTGCTCCCCTCAATATGTGCATAGAGATTTGAAAGTGTTTTGCACATATTAGGGAAAACATGCACATTGAAACAAATCAATCACGCTTCAACTTTTTGGTTTGAATAGATGCTCCCCTCAACATGTGCATGGAAAATTTGAAATCGTTGGCACATGCGGGAGGAGAACTTGTAAATCACTATAAAACCATTTATCAAATTATCGCTTTAACCAATTTAAATCACAAATTCTCCCGATCACGCTTATCAAATCATTTGAGATTTGTGATCTCAGATTTAAGTTTATTTTGAAAGCTTTTGAGGAGAATAGTGACTTGCTTATGAAAACATTTTAACTGATAAGGATCAGATTTTGAGACTTTAAACTCACTTGATCAAACATGCATGAGTATCTTATGAAAACAATTGCATGACAAATATCTTTTTGATTTAATTGAAATCATTCTCCCCCTCAATCAATGACATAAGTTGTTGATTGAGAGATAAAGATTTTGAAAAATGTTAAGTCCAGATGATTTTCAAAAATTGAGTCCGAGTAATTTTTCAAAGCTATTAGTTTTCATTAGATAGCAAATATTTATTTATAGAATCAGAGCATGAGATTTGAAAGACAAGATTAAGCATGGCTCTGTTCTTTCTTTAAAAAATGGGTTATAGACTGAAATGACTATAAGCCTTTTGATTTACCTTCTCTCAATTTTTTATTTTTATTTATTTTTATTTTTTTATTTTTTATATTCGAACTTCATGTAAAGACCCGTGTCACTCTTTGAATGACAACACAAAGACCGTAGATGAAATCGAATGAAAGAAAAAAATGGAAAAATATTTTTGGCTTTTTCAAAGATTTTCTTTTATGGTATTTTGTTGGTTTTATAATTTTCTATTTTCTTTTTGCTGGTTTTATATTTTTGTATTTTGTTTTTGATAAATATTTACAGATAAGATAGATGATATAGTTTAAGAAGATGATGATACGAGTACCGAGATAAGGATATCGAACAACCCCGTTGTAGAAGATAGAAGACATCATCTCTTAAACATTCACTGTGACAACCCGAAATTTCAGGTCATTTCTCAAGTTCACTATTTCATCATTTATCGTAAACTAGGTTTACGTGTTCCAAATTCGCAGAACCTTTATGGTTTAGCTGCTAATTCATGATCATATCATCACTAACATTTCATATGGACTAAGTTTAGTCTACATTTCATTAACATCATTTGCATTATATTAGTTCATCCATGACATTGCATTTCACCTTAACCGCGTAATTTTTATATTAAATAAACGTTATCGCGTGAGTTATTATTTTGAATATTTAATCCGTTATTTCAAAATGATCCCGTATATTTTTATACTTACATTTAGTTCTAAAACTATATTTTGAGTTTACCTAGTGTTTTAAATTTATTTTGTATATAAATCGTTAAAGTTATATTATTACGACACTTTTCTTAAAAACTACACGATAATTATTATATCACTCAAATTTTACAAGAAATGTATTTTTACAATTTATATGATCTCAATATACTTTACTTTGATCTATTAAAAATTTCTTTTACCTAAAATTACCTTAAATACATTAATGTATATAAAACCTTACAAGTTACATTTTACTTACACATTTTCCTACACTTATTACAATATTTATACAATATATAAAAGAGAAAAAAATATCTTTGAGAAACCAATCCCCAAAACCGTTATGGAGGAGGTACTCATTTATTAGTTGGTAAGAAAAATCTCTTTACTTGTATAAGTTCTACACTTCATATATTTGGTACTCATTTTCATTCATTGCACTTATTCTAGAGTTAGTGTTTCTTTCTCTCTTCCCTTCCTTGTCTCAAAACCGGTTACACCTTGAGGATTAGAAGAGCTCATCAAAAGATTTCCATTGTCAAGTATAACAATCTAGATAATACTCTTTATAAGGTTTTGAAATAAAAACCAAGAGTGTTTAGGCTAAACCTTGTTCTTTGCACCTCATCATAATACTTGTAAGCATATCATTTATATTTTTCATATCTCCTTTTCATTTCATAAGTATCTCTTCATTTTTGGAGCAAGCATGCATGATTTGTGTTGTTTATACCATTTTACATGATTTTTAGAAATATATATATATAAGGTCATCCTATAATTATCCCCTTGGTATATGTTGGTCTTGATGATGATTAGGAACCCATGACACCCTAAGAAGGTGTATGGTAGGATTAGATTAGCTTTGGAGTTGATTTGAAGGGATTAAAATAGGTTTGGTACGAGAAAACTATTTTCGATAAGTATAAAATGTGTTCTGTCCTTGTTTTGATTTTCTGAAAATCCGACAGTAGGCACGTAATTTTTGGCCTTGATATTTAGAAAATATACTTTAAAACGAATCCGGGCCGCTTGAACGGATAAAAACGGAGTTATAACGAAGAAGTTATGAATTTTAAAGTTTGACGACTAAATTTATATTTTTCTAAATTTCAAGAACATGTTTTTACTTTGATCGAGTCAAAACGAGCCTTAAGCTTTGCAAATTATTTCGACTTATCAAAATCTATTAGTATACTTCGATATGAAGCTAAGGACGATTATAATGAGAAAACGGATTTGAAACGACAAAGATATGCACGCTTTCATAAAATTGCCAGAACTATTATTTTTGAAAACTATATTATTTTTACGATACAAGTGTTACTAGAGTCAAACGACCATGTTGGAGGTCGTTTTAACCTTGATGTGGAACTTTTGGAACGAAATGTCTTCTAATAAAATCAAGATCACCGAGCATATTTTTCAAAACAATCAACCGCTTGTATAGCGGAGTTTTAATAAATTAATTACGGTTGCTCAAACTTTGCCGAAACTCACTTTTACACAACAATTAGACAAAATCACCATCTTTAACCCTTATTATCTTTATGTTCGAGACCTTATGTCGAAAACTCCGAACTAAAACTTTAGATTTTGATACAAACTTTCTAAACTGTTGAATTGCTTTCCTAACGATCGACGCACACCATTTTACGACTAGTTTTTCAAGCTATTTTGTCAATTTCACTAAATTTCCAACGACATTATTTTACTTATTTAAAAGTGAAAATTTCACCATAAATCATTACAAAACCATTGTAGGATGACATTTTGACGAAAAACTTGTAAAGTGAT
Organism: Chrysanthemum lavandulifolium; assembly: GCA_022545495.1. Taxonomy (NCBI): domain Eukaryota; kingdom Viridiplantae; phylum Streptophyta; class Magnoliopsida; order Asterales; family Asteraceae; genus Chrysanthemum; species Chrysanthemum lavandulifolium. The sequence goes on along the minus strand of CM040245.1, from coordinate 191,549,775 downwards.
TTAAGAATGGTCAAGACGTCAAAAGAGTATTTTTCGACGATAAGTATTATTTTCAAAACTCGCAAATGGTATAAATAATATACGTAAATGCATGCATAACATTACATTGCAACTCATTACATATCATATCATTCGTAATAGGTCCGATTGAAACATCACGCTATACCTCGTTGTACTCACTCTTGTCATCACACCGCTTTATCAAGTGAGTTCATAGCCCCACTTTTACTCTTTTAACTGCTTTTACAAACTCGGGGAGATACATGCTACATTTTTAATCGAACACAAATGCTTTGAACTACATGCTATATCCGAATGTTTTATTGTCACTAAGTATTTGCCATGTTCAAGTCCCTACATCATGAACCATTAGTCACTACAGTGAGCGAATATTGTGAATAGGCCTATTGAATTAACACCCCGCCTTATCGACCCGCTAGGGAAATCGAGCGACTATATTTGAACCAAGAAGGTAAATTGGCAAATTACCTATTAGTGGCTGCGATGAAACGATGATTACCAATTTTATTGGTGCGATGTTTACGCTTTGGTGTCATGAACTTAGTGAAATAAATACGATTTTGTTTTTAACGATGAGTGTGAAACCATTTAACTCACACTACAATTATTGTGTTCAAACGAATTACTTAAACCTATGGATTTCACTCAACCTTTGTGTTGACCTTTTAGCATGTTTATTCTCGTGTATCTAAGGCATTATCATCATGGCATGATTAAGGAACCACCTTTTGAGTCGCGCGCCGACTTACATCATTGTACATTATGGCACTTTCTTTTAAAAACCATCGCTTGACTTGTAATATATTTATATTTCCGCAAACTTTGTATACTTTGGGACCTATGTTGTAACTCGATTATTTTATTAAATCAAACGATGTATCTTCCAAACGACACTTTAGGTCGCTCAATATAACTCGTGATTGTGATGCTATGACATCAATCCCTAGGAATTCCATTCCGCAAAAATGTAATTGGGGTGTGACAGATTGGCATCGAGCTTCGGTTATAGAGAACTAGGTTGCATCATCAATTCTAGACTATAACTACATCATCATAGCATCTCATCATTTCATCATAAGTGCATGTTCACTTTATGCATGCATTTATACGCACATTTTTCGAGTTATTTACTTTCATTTCATATCGATTGTCACATGGATGCCTTTAAATGCCCATTCCATTATTTTTCTTCATACCCAATGTCGAGAATGCCTTGTTATTCCCCATCGAATTTCAACATCAATTGACTCATCACCGATAACGTCGAATACCGAGATAAACCTTTAAGCACGGCAAAGTCACTCTCACTCCTTTGTTTCATCACTAACATGTCGAGTTACACGCTATTCACTCTAAGTCACTAAACCATCATACATTTGAAGCACTTACGACATCTCATAACCCATTTCTTAGGAAACCGCCGATTATTTTGAAAGATAACCTCAAACTTATCATTTTATCACATTTCTTTGGAGCGCTTATTATTAACATCGATTTTGCTACGCCTCACATTTCCTCTTGTTTTGAAGAAGATATGGCATCAAGAAAGCCACAAATTAAATGACACAAGCGGCTATTCAAAAGTTGGTGTGGATAGTGTAGCGAGGCATTAAGGATTGAAAGGAAATGGTGGTCGCTGGCCGCCGAGGGTCATGGTCACCGTCAAGCCGCAAGGCTTGCTGCATACGGAAATGCGTATGATCCGAGTTAAGAGTCGTTTACAAGGATTTCAAAAGTGGAGATCCCACCAAATTTAAAGGGATCAAGGAGCCACCGCCATGGTGCGATGGTTCGAGAAATTGAGTCCGTGTTTTTGCCTGTAATTGCCCGGATGATAGTAAGGTCAAGTTTGCTACAGTACACTACTCGATGGAGCATTGTCGCGGTGGAACTCATATGCTCAACCGATGGAATGGAGAATGCTTTCAAGCTTACTGGGAGCAATTCAAGGGTTTGGTAACTAAGAAATTTTGTCCTCGCACGGAAGTGAAAAAGTTGGAGATGTAATTCTATGAACTAGTAACAACTGGTATGATATTGACACTTACATTCTGAGATTCCAAGAATTGGCCATATGCCCGCCTCATGGTTTCGGATAACGAGAAGTTACTAGAGGCTTTATCGGGGACTTCCCAAGGTTATTCAAGGAGATGTGACTTCGCTTGATCCACAAACAATCGAGGAAGCTATTAGGTGACTCAAAAGCTCATGGCCCGTGTAGTGAAGAGAGGTAAGTACACCAACACCAACCAAAACAACAACAACCCCAACAACCGCACCAACTACCACAATAACCAAAACAACAACAACAACGACGATAACCAACTCAACAACAACAAAAGGAAATGGGAAAACGACCAAGGAGATTATAACAACAACAACCAAAACCGCAACACTAACCATCATCAACAACAAAATAAAAGGCAAGAAGCGGAATGGTTTATGTCGCCGCACCAATGAGAGGTAGAGGTACCGGAACACACCCACTATGTAATCGATGTAATTTTCATCACTGGTCCTTGCCCGCCAAGTGCCACAAATGCCAAACACCGGACATCTAGCCGTGGATTGTAAAGGTAAAGCAGTAGTCACATGCTTCGATGGGGAACAAGGACACTATCGAATCAATGTCCTCAAAACCAAGGTCAACCAGTTGAAGATGCTCATGGAATGCATACATGTTAGAGGAGGAGAAGCTCGTCATGGTCCCAACAACGGAAGATCAAGAAGTTTGGAAACTAACAAATGTAATTTTCCTTATGTACTACGTTGTACCAAGTTTATGTCTTTCATCGTATCCGAATCTTTATAACCTAAGATGTACTACTTTTGCTAAACCACTCGTTGTAAAATATTCTCATCTATCGTACTTATTTTCTTTCCGATTTGTTATTACTTACGAGAATTTTACTTCTTTTACTTTAACTACCATTTTAGCGACACGGTTTAAATCTTTGTAAACATTGAGAGTTATAACGACTAAACCGAACGTCACGTCATCGTTCTTAATTATACATAGCCTAGCTAACTATGTCTAATTCGAGGATCATGTTATGTTGGGAGCAAATATTTATAAATCTTAGTGCAATCAAAACTTTCACATGTTCCAAGTCAAAGTGTTACTTATGAGAGATTCATCCGATATTTTCTTTACTACGATGTTTTATACGCCTCAATCATCGATAACCGTAACGACACTTCTCCATGTCTTCTTTCCTGTGATTCATCACAAACTCAAAAATTCGACAGATTAACACGAACCAATTCGTGGATCAATTCCTTTTGATGGGCGAATGTGACAACCCGAAATTTCGTGTCATTTCTCAAGTTCACTATTTCATCATTTATCGTAAACTAGGTTTACGTGTTCCAAATTCAGAACCTTTATGGTTTAGCGGCTAATTCATGATCATATCATCACGAACATTTCATATGGACTAAGTTTAGTCTACATTTCATTAACATCATTTGCATTATATTAGTTCATCCATGACATTGCATTTCACCTTAACCGCGTAATTTTTTATATTAAATAAACGTTATCGCGTGAGTTATTATTTTGAATATTTAATTCGTTATTTCAAAAATGATCCCGGTATATTTTTATACTTACATTTAGTTCTAAAAACTATATTTTGAGTTTACCTAGTGTTTTAAATTTATTTTGTATATAAATCGTTAAAGTTATATTATTATGACACTTTTCTTAAAAACTACACGATAATTATTATATCACTCAAATTTTACAAGAAATGTATTTTTACAATTTATATGATCTCAATATACTTTACTTTGATCTATTAAAATTTCTTTACCTAAAATTACCTTAAATACATTAATGTATATAAAACCTTACAAGTTACATTTTACTTACACATTTTCCTACACTTATTACAATATTTATACAATATATAAAAGAGAAAAAATATCTTTGAGAAACCAATCCCCAAAACCGTTATGGAGGAGGTACTCATTTATTAGTTGGTAAGAAAATCTTTACTTGTATAAGTTCTACACTTCATATATTTGGTACTCATTTTCATTCATTGCACTTATTCTAGAGTTAGTGTTTCTTTCTCTCTTCCTTCCTTGTCTCAAACCGTTACACCTTGAGGATTAGAAGAGCTCATCAAAAGATTTCCATTGTCAAGTATAACAATCTAGATAATACTCTTTATAAGGTTTTGAAATAAAAACCAAGAGTGTTTAGGCTAAACCTTGTTCTTTGCACCTCATCATAATACTTGTAAGCATATCATTTATATTTTCATATCTCCTTTTCATTTCATAAGTATCTCTTCATTTTGGAGCAAGCATGCATGATTTGTGTTGTTTATACCATTTTACATGATTTTAGAAATATATATATATAAGGTCATCCTATAATTATCCCCTTGGTATATGTTGGTCTTGATGATGATTAGGAACCCATGACACCCTAAGAAGGTGTATGGTAGGATTAGATTAGCTTTGGAGTTGATTTGAGGGATTAGAATAGGTTTGGTACGAGAAAACTATTTTCGATAAGTATAAAATGTGTTCTGTCCTTGTTTTGATTTTCGGAAAATCCGACAGTAGGCACGAATTTTGGGCTTGATATTAAGAAAATATACTTTAAAACGAATCTGCGGGTCGCTTGAACGGATAAAACGGAGTTATAACGAAGAAGTTATGAATTTTAAAGTTTGACGACTAAATTTATATTTTCGTAAATTTCAAGAACATGTTTTTACTTTGATCGAGTCAAAACGAGCCTTAAGCTTTGCAAATTATTTCGACTTATCAAAAATCTATTAGTATACTTCGATACGAAGCTAAGGACGACATACGAGAAAACGGATTTGAAACGACAAAGATATGCACGTTTTCATAAAATTGCCGAACTATTATTTTCAAAACTATATTATTTTTACGATACAAGTGTTACAGAATAAACGACCATGTTGGAGGCTGTTTTAACCTTGATGTGGAACTTTTGGAACGAAATGTCTTCTAATAAAATCAAGATCACCGAGCATATTTTTCAAAACAATCAACCGTTTGTATAGCGGAGGTTTAATAAATTAATTACGGTTGCTCAAACTTTGTCAAACTCACTTTTACACAACAATTAGACAAAATCACCATCTTTAACCCTTATTATCTTTATGTTCGAGACCTTATGTCGAAAACTCCCGAATCGAAACTTTAGATTTTGATACAAACTTTCTAAAACTGTTGAATTCGTTTCCTAACGATCGACGCACACCATTTTACGACTAGTTTTTCGAAGCCATTTTTGTCAATTTCACGAAATTTCCGACGACATTATTTTACGACGAAAAGTGAAAATTTCACCATAAATCATTACAAAACCATTGTAGGATGACATTTTGACGTAAAAACTTGTAAAGTGATTTAAGAATGGTCAAGACGTCAAAAGAGTATTTTTCGACGATAAGTATTATTTTCAAAACTCGCAAATGGTATAAATAACATACGAAATGCATGCATAACATTACATTGCAACTCATTACATATCATATCATTCGTAATAGGTCCAGATTGAAACATCACGCTATACCTCGTTGTACTCACTCTTTTCATCACACCGCTTATCAAGTGAGTTCATAGCCCCACTTTTACTCTTTTAACTGCTTTACAAACTCTCGGGGAGATACATGCTACATTTTTAATCGAACACAAATGCTTTGAACTACATGCTATATCCGAATGTTTTATTGTCACTAAGTATTTGCCATGTTCAAGTCCCTACATCATGAACCATTAGTCACTTGCAGTGAGCGAATATTGTGAATAGGCCTATTGAATTAACACTCCCGCCTTATTGACCCGCTTAGGGAAATCGAGCGACTATATTTGAACCAAGAAGGTAAATTGGCAAATTACCTATTAGGGCGGCGATGAAACGATGATTACCAATTTTTATTGGTGCGATGTTTACGCTTTGGTGTCATGAACTTAGTGAAATAAATACGATTTTGTTTTTAACGATGAGTGTGAAACCATTTAACTCACACTACAATTATTGTGTTCAAACGAATTACTTAAACCTATGGATTTCACTCAACCTTTGTGTTGACCTTTTAGCATGTTTATTCTCGTGTATCTAAGGCATTATCATCATGGCATGATTAAGGAACCACCTTTTGAGTCACAAGGCCGACTTACATCATTGTACATTATGGCACTTTCTTTTAAAACCATCGCTTGGACTTGTAATATATTTATATTTCCGCAAACTTTGTATACTTTGGGACCTATGTTGTAACTCGATTATTTTATTAAATCAAACGATGTATTTTCCAAACGACACTTTAGGTCGCTCAATATAACTGTGATTGTGATGTTATGACAACAATCCCTCAGAATTCCATTGCGCAAAAAATGTAATTTGGGGTGTGACATTCACCACCAAAGCTTTCGAGGCTCTTGAATCGAAGAGAGAAATTGAACCATCTGAAAGTGAGACTTTGGCAGCTTCCCCCATACCGACATAGTTTGAATTAAGACCATTTTCCCTCAGAAGATGAAGTGAAGTAAACAGTCTAATTGTATGAAGCTCAAGAACCCGAAGAAGACGATAACAACGAAGTAACAAGTTAACACGAATCATTTATGCGGTTATCAAACCCGTAATAAATGATTGAGCCCGATCACATGAACTCGCTAGCGTCCTCAAGTACACATTACTCTTCAAGATTGACCAAGCGCTGTCTATTTAGGGAACAACATATCAACATCTTCATTTAATCGAGTGCATTCCGCTTATCTTTCATATAACCATTCATCCCATAATGTACACAAGTACCCAACAAGAAAAGAAACAACGACATCACGATAATCGGTTGAATCACTTGATCTTCTATGGATGTCGACTCGTAATAATCGATTAAGCTCGATCATGTGAACATGTTGTGCGACCGATGTACACATATCTCTCCCCGATGGTTGCGATCTCAACGGAATCATCATTACATTGTGTACATGAAGCACCAACCGTAAGCACTTTATCATAAATCATATAGAAGATGTCGATAAGCAATATCATCTCACGCCCAAATATTCTTCTCATATTTCTTCATCGAGAGTCGAGATAACACATACCAAAAGTATCCAGAGACCACTTCCCCAAATGGTTGGAATAATACATCCTTCCCCAAATAGTTGGAATAATATATCATTCCCCCAAATAGTTGGAATAATACAACATAAGCTATGAGTGAACATCGAGTATCTCTACTGGTTATGACATTTGTCTTTCCCGAGATTACTTCAATAGAGAAGAAGTATTAGGTTCATCATGTGCACTGCTGTGTATTTAGATGTATGTCTCCTTCCCCTTCACGGTTTTGATACCTTAGAATCAAAGAAACATAATACACTCATATACTTGAAATAAAGAAAACACAATTAGCTCAAATAAATCTTGTAAGAATCAATCACATGTAAACTCTCTCTCGACTATCCTTATCAACCCATATGAAGACAATTTGAAGTGACCATCAAGAAGAAAACCCGTATACCAAACTTGAAACTCAAGTCGAATTCCACATTTGTATCTTAAGCTTGCACATAATGATGGAAGAACGGTGTCGAGAATATATGCTTCACGCAAGTCTCTAACTACTCACTACTCAAACAAAGTATGAGAAATTAACACCTCTTGAGAGTATCCACATCGTCGGTCTTTAACCATCTACCCCGACTGCTCGTAACTAGATAAACTAAGTCTTCAACTCAAATTCTTAAGCCCGAGCAAGTTATCAACTAAGAACACGCCTTTGTGAAAGTCAACTTCAATCTCAAATAAGTGATAAATGATTAACTCCGAAGTAATTAACTTGTGTCAAATGTCTAACACGTGAATAAATATACAACCGGATGTACATTATGAACCGGAACAAATGATTCCTCAACATCAATGCATTTTTCCTAAGGTATACATGTAGACACTGATCTGGAAGATTCACCAATAATGTTTGCGAGCAGATGAGGTAGTCATTTTCCTTAATGTTCATGTGGTTGATTTATAATGTGCACATTGAGAGGAACAATAATCCGTGAAGATTTTGGCAAAGGAATACCAAAGAGCGTATCATTATTCAATAGTGCAACTTCAATATTACGATAGTCATTATCAACGCCGAGGAATAATCGAGATTGGGTTTCGAGTAGTCCGAGTTGTACTTCCGAGATGGAGAACCAATGAGTCAAGAAGAACCGAGCAGAGCTCTGTGAACTGGATGAACAAAATTCGTTGGAGGTTGGAAGTACTCATCAAACATATCTTGAAAAACAATGAATCCTAAATAGTAAATCCCATTTATCCTTAGTGAGCGAAACATAAGGCATTGGAGAGTCGTATGACCATAATTCAAGCATCCATCAACATGTAGTATATACACTCTTCTCCCCCTCAAAAATTGCAAATGAAGTTTGCCATTTTTGATTGAGCAAGTGAATAAGAATATATTCCAATGAACGAAGATCCACTTGAGGATTGAATGAGCATGGAAAAACATGAAACTTGTTGATGAAGAATGTCGATGAGGATGGTCATACACATGAAGATTTCTCTTCTTTTGAAGATAAAGCGCACTGAAGTGTACACCTTTTTTTTCTTTGAGGAACGGGGCCTAAAGTGTTATCTGCAGACGCCATAGTGATGATGAACAAGGCCTAAACTGATGTAAACAAACGTCATTGCCGATTGAATATCAAGGTTGAGTTACTTAAACCCGTGAGTTATGAGATATCAATCCTTGTGTTATCCATACTTTAAACCACCCATGTATTGAAGGATCAAGTATTCGCAATCGAGTATGACTACCGCACTAACATTACAAGCTTGATTGCATATATATTGGTTAGTGACATTAGTATCCAAACCCTTTGGGGTTTCACGGTCAACCTTGATTTTGTCATCGAAAACGTTTTCCAAAGAGGGAATCCAACTAAGTCCAACATCCTTAAACATTCTACTAGATGGTATCCACTTATGGCAAGGTCTAGGATTGTAAGGCTTCTTATGCATAGTGGAAGACTTGTTCTTGTTCCTAGTTTCCAAAGATTTAGCAGTTGGTATCCATCTAGGCGAAGTTTTTGGTTTGTTTTGCTTCACAACATGTTGAACCTTAGTCACATTAGTAGTCTTAGTGGATTGTACCTTAGCATGTGAATTAGGAAAATGTTTCTTGTTCGGAAAAGACTTAGAATTTCTAGTTTCATTTTCTACATGCTTAGTATACTTCTTCATATAACTACTCTTAGATGCCACCAACCCTAGTCTTTGAGTGTTCCTAGGTAACGGTTTACAACTATTACCAAGGCCTTGAAATCTTGTAGAATTCATCACCCTAGGTCTTGCACCTAAAATTCCGCTCTTTCGAATTTGTGCCTTCTTCCTAGCTTCTTCTAGATAATAGTTCTTCCATAAGTCATTCATATCATATGAATTCGGGTTTTAATGTGAGTAGAAGTGGCTACTTGTTGAGGGTTAAAGGAGCTAGAAGCCTTATTCTTAGGTAACTCGTGAAGTGACCGGTTTTGACAAAACTTTTTCTCATCAACTCGGGAGGCAAACCGTGTTTCGAAAATTTTGGTCTTTCGATATAAACGCAGAGGGTCGCCTAACAACGGACCGGTTTCTAGTGGGATGAGAAACTGGTTTCCAAGGTAGATGGTTTTGTGTTTAGTGTTCACACTTTTCCCTACGCTTTCCTAAGCTCATTTTTAGGGCAACAATAGCGAAACTCTTTTCCCGAATTTGAGCTTGAGATCATCAATTTTGCTATCAAAGAGTTTGTTTGTTCTATTGACTTAATTCTAGCTTCTTTGATGTAGTCACTTAGTTCTATGTGATGTTTTCTCAAAGACTCATTTTCCTTTAGTAATTTGGCCACACAAACCGCTAATCCATCATTTCTCATTGGATATCATCAATAGTATTAACATCAAGTACTTGTAACCAAATTACTTTTCACATGCATATTAGATGTATGTTTCTTCAAATTGTTGATAGTTGACTTTGTCTTGAAGTCGAGCTTTCAAAGTGTTAATTTCAAAAGTTCACGGAATTAGAAGTTTCGATTTTACATGGTTTGTTAAGTTGAAAACTTTCTGTTTTACTCAGATTGCAATTTCAAGTGAAATGCAATGTTTTTCAAGTTTTGAGAATTTGTTTGAAAGTTCATCAAAACCTTTTATCAACCATATCATTTGTTTTGAAATTATTAAACTCACCTCAACCAAGGAACATTTATCTAAATCATGTTCAAGATTAAGATCGTGATGTTTTGGTACATTAGTAGATGCACTATGTTGAATAGCTAAGAGTACCTCATCACATGACACATGTTCATTCATCTGCTTGATATCTCGCATCCACATCATGTGTACCAAGAGTCACCGAACCACCGGCTTTTTCAAGCTTATCTCGCCTCGAGCCCATGTATTCAAGACTCAACCGATCCATCATCCGGTGCTTTACCCGACTCAACACTACTATCTATCAATCGCACAGATAGTCATCCACTTTTTCATCTTTCCGAGTAACTTCCTCAATATATTTCTCCATATTATCCATGAGATGGATAAGTGTCTCTATGAACACGCTAATTTCCATTCCGGTGTTTCTCTTGAAAGATATTTCATCAGTCTTGATCATAATCATGTAAATTCCTTACTTATGAAAGACTCAAATTGGTTGTGGATCACTAAAGTGCAAAGACCGAACAATCCTTTTGAACCTTTTCTTTATCAAGTTGTTGTTCTAATTGTTCTAAGTTCAATAGTAATGTTCCGTTAATGTGGATAGGTCTTGATAGAAAAGGGCAATACATGTACTTTCCATTGATGTGGGTAGAAGTAACATGAGGTGAGAGTGAAGTTGCTGATATGGTTCAATGCTGCTTTACTTTTGCATGGCATTCTGTAGCTTTAGGTGTGAAATTCATTCTCATTGTACTCGTAACATGAAGATCTCACATCCTCATTGATTAATTCAAACATCTTTAATCGCTCAAAGGTAGCATTCATTATCATTGTTGTCCACAAGATCATACAATTTAAGTACTTCCAAAATCACCGGGTCAGAGAGCAATACATGATGTTGAAGTATACACGGATTTTACAAGTCTATGATTTAAACCGAGAAATAGAATCTTCAAGGGATTTTACAAAAATCAAGACAAAACCGTGAGACAATGAGAAATAGGATGTACAGTAAAACCTCTATAAATTAATACTCGATAAACTAATAACCTCGATAAAATTAATAATTTGTTCGGTCCCAACTTGGGACCAGTGCAATTTTGAACCCCAATCGATAAAATAATAAGATAATAATTTTTTTGAAACTCCGGTGTATATATATTGGTCCCCACGAAACTATAAATTAATAATTATTAAAAAATTTCATATATATATATATAAAGTCCATACATAATTGGAACTTGTACGAATTCAATTAATTCAATTAAGGCCATATATAATTAAAATTTGTCTGAACGAAATTAACTTTTAACTTATTCAAAAACAACGGAGTTAATAAATTCAAGTAATTTGTGAATGTGAATTTATAGAATGTTAATTGAAACTTGTTTTTTTAATTTATTTTTCATCTCTTACTAATATATATTGTAACTACTATGTTGACCTTAGAAATTTAAAGTTCATACGTAAAATCTCTTTAAATTAATAAATTATTAATTTATCGATATAATAATATCTCGCTAAATTAATAAAATATCCCGGTCCCAACATCATTAATTTATAGAGGTTTTACTGTAGTAAGGGAACTAGGAGATGATTTGGTGTTAAAGATATATATGGTGCTATGGTTGAGTTTGCGATATTCCCTAATTCTTTATCTATATACCCCCTGTTCGGAGAATTAGGGTTTGAAAACAAGGGTTTTGTATGTTAGGTTTAGAGACAAATCACAAGAATAGACAAATTTCAGTCCTTGAAAAATCGCTTGGAAGACAAGTCGCTAGAGTGTCCTTAACAAGTCGCTAGGTACTCAAGTCGCTAGAGACAACTCGCTATGAAGACAAATCGCTGGTTGACAAGTCGCTAAAGAACAACTCGCTAAGTGGCCAAGTCGCTGAGAAACAACTCGCTAAGAGACCAAGTCGCTAAAGAGCACCTCGCTAGTCACAATAAAGACAAGTCGCTAGATCAACCAAGTCGCTAGCCGAAGTGGAACCTCCAATACTTTGTACTGTTTGTCGTCTTGTCTCAATAGGCAAGTCGCTAGGCCTCAAGTCGCTACCACTTCAACTACAAGTCGCTGCAAACTTACAAAGCAAGTCGCTACGAAGAAAAATACTCCGAGACTCAAGTCGCTAGGTAGAAAAAACTTAAACACAACCCTTTTCAATCCAAAACAAGCCCAACCACAGTGATTCAAGCTTTCCAAATCAAAACCCAAGCACTTACAATGATTCTAAACACAAAAGTACACTCAAAATTCAAACTTTAACACAAGAAATGATCCAAATGATGCAAAAACCACTACACTTTTTCAACCTCAAAAACCATATAAAACCACTAGAAATCCAAGAATATGGAAGAGAGATGATCAAACCATGGCTCTTGATACCAATTGTAACATATTGGATTTCACAAACACATCAAACCATGATCAATATGAGGTGTTTAATATAAGGTTCTCAGAGAGAGAGAAAGAGTTAGAGGTTTGGGAACTTAGTGAGAGAAAGTAAAAGTATTATTATGAGCTCCAACCCTCTACCTTGAGAGGTAGAGGGTATTTATAGTTTCTTACATAAACGCCACCTACGGGCTATGGATCAGGCATACAGTGGGTAAAGACCCGTCCGTCCTCCACGGTGTTACTTAACTAAATACTACCTAACATTAAATAACTACGACTACGAGCTTTCTAACGATTTCATATACTTGAGGTGACTGACAATTTAATAACCGGATTTACTAAATCCTAACAAGTCTTGACATCTTTTGGTTCGATCATTGATAGTACAGAGTTGAAGAAGCACCATAAGGCATTAGTGGCAAGTTGTTTTCTCGTAGATACCAGACGAGAAGGATTCCTAATGAAGTTATCCAGTGGATGATCATGTGTCCATTTCCTGAGATGTTCATGTGGTTGAGGGTAAGGTACTGAAGTAGCAGAGTTAGGATCCCCTGGTGAAGATGCTTTAAGAGTGGGTTTAGGGGCAAATATATTCTCGAATGGAGCATCTTCGGGAGTAGCAAAGGGGTTGTCTCCAACAGAATTATCTACTGCATTTCCTTGATGTATAGAAGACGATTGAGGATTCAAAGATGATGATGAATGGTCAGCAAATGGAGCTTCTTATGTTAAAGAGATTGAGATTGATGGACCATTCGAGTTGGTTGGTGTAGGAGCATCAGCAGCTGGTGGTGCAGGAGTATCATCAGTTGTAGGCTCAAAGTATTCATCATACATCAGATCAAATAGCTTCTTCAAATCTTCTTCTGGGGGAGGTACATAAGGAACTGCATGTGTAGGATTCTGTAAAAGAACCGAACTAATGGGTCTAGGTGTCAAAAGTTGAGGTGCGAGTCCAGAACTGGAGTGTCCAGGAGCCATTTGCTCAGTCAACTCATCAAACGTAACATGAATAGTCTCCATAATACCTCTGGTTCTTTTGTTATAGATTCGGTAACCCTTCCAATCAGGTGCATAACCAACAAAAAATCCAATATCAGCCTTAGCTTTCAACTTTCCCAAATCTTGACCATCATTGGTAGGATAGGATAAACCCCAAACACACAAAGAAATGAGAGTCCGGGTTTTCTTTTGTGCACTAATTCATATGGAGTTTTTTCATGAAGAGTATGTATTAGGGATCAGTTTTGAGTATAACAAGCAGTGGCAATTGCTTTCGCCCAGAGAAACATTGGAGCCTTTGAGAATATTAGCATAGTTCTAGCAGATTTCATAAGAGTATGACTACGCCTGTCAACTAAACCATTCTGTTGAAGAGTGCGAGGAACACTTTTATGATGACTAATTCCAATGATTTCATAAAACTGAATGAGCTGTTTATTTACAAATTTAGTTCCATTGTCTGTTCGGATGATTCTAACTTTTTAAGCCTAACCTACAATTGTTTGATAAGCTTAATGATAACCTCAGTAGTTTCATCTTTAGTTCTCAAAAACTTTACCCAAGTAAACCGAGAGTAATCGTCAACAACAACTAGCACATACTTCTTCCCATTAATACTTTGAACTCTCATGGGTCTGCATAGATCCATGAGAAGGGTATGCAGAACTTCCATGATGATATTGGAAGGTTTGGTTTTATGGGCATACTTTTTGCTTTTTCCCAATTGGCATGCAGAACAAAGATGATCTTTTTCATATTTTAAGCGGGGTAAACCTCTCACAAGGTCCTTTCTAGTAAGATCATTAATGGTGCCGAAATTCAAGTGATTGAGTCGACGGTACCATAACCATGATTTGTTCTTAGATGCCTTAGATAAAAAGCAAATAGGAGAAGACTTCATTATATCTTCAATAGAGATGGTGTACAAGTTTGTGCCACTAGATCCTTTTAGAAGCTCAACACCATCTAATTATCTAACCAAGCATGTGTGTTTTCTGAAGGCTACTTCGAGATCAGAATCACAAAATTGATCAACAGAGAACAAATTGTGCCCAAGTCATTCTACATAATATACGCGGGAGATAACACTATCACCAAAAACATAATCTTCATAACCCATAATTGCCCCAAAATGATCATTCCCAAATCTAACAATCCCGATGAACTTATTCATGAAGTTCTTGAGGCATGAGCGATCCCCAATCATATGTTTTGAGCAGCCTGAATCCATATACCAAAGGACGATTTGTACGAGCTACATTTGAAAACAGACAAAAATGGATAACTGGAAGTATTGGATCCCCATGAGAATATGGGGTCCGATTGGTTAGTACAAGCAATCTATATACCTATAACATTTCTAGATGCCATGATTTTATTAGTGGGAGCTACACTAGTAGAGGCAGTTGACCTAGTCACTGTGTGCTGAGTTCCTAAAGGTATGATTCTACCAGTGGGCTTCCATTTCTTATCAGGAACCGATCTAGACAATGACAGACAAAGTTCACTAATTTTAAATTTACGGCCTATAAGCTTCCATTGAAAACCCATACTAATAAACCTTTTCCTTGTATGTTTCCAAGATTGCTTAACCTGTTTTTCTTTATCTACTGGGGATTTAACAGAATGCCTCGAATAAGATACAACACATTCATCATGATTACCAGAAATTAAACATACATTACATGTTTTGCAAGAAGTAGTAGAATTCAAATTAATTACAGTACGCTTATAGCTAATACTAGTATCAACACGATTCATATTATTCAACTCAAACTTATTATTCCTAGGGTGGTCTTCTACTCTCTTCTCTTGATCACTTTTAGCTCGCGAGGTCCTATCTTTCTTTGTATTTCCTGAAGGCTTTGACCCGCTAGCCTTAGTGTCACTGCTTACTCTTGTAAAAGGAACGACGGGAATATTAGTTTGTTTAACTACTTTTTGCATTTCTGGTCTAGAAGTGTTGGGCTCTAGGACTTTAGGAGGCACATCAAAGGTAACATGCTTGAATTTAGGCATAGAAGTGGGTGCAACTGTTCTATCTCGCCTTGTACCAGATTTGGGACATGTAGCAATAACATATTCTAAGAGTTCCTGAGATCATTTGGCATACATGCAAGCATAGGTAACATCAGTATCAAGTGGTTTCTCTATTCTATCATCTTCTACAATCTCACGGAGACCCTCTAAACTATCCTTAAGGTACGAGAGATATGCTTGATATGCAAGTTCATTATTCCTAAGAGGAGGGGGAATATACATCATATCAATAGCATAATTATTACAAGCCAAAACCTTTGGAACAACATATTTGCAAGTGGGAATCGGCAATTTCCCTTTCACCACACGCTTCAGATTCTCAATTTCGTTAAGCAAAGAAGTTACCTTTTCAATGTATTTATCATGATTGACCTTGACTGAATCATATAAATCTTTGTTTTGCAATTTAACCTTTGAATTTTCAGCTTGAAAACATTCATTTTCTTTTTGCAATTTATTGATGATGTTTTGAAGTTGGAAATTCTGAGAATCTAAAGGCGGAGGTATCCTGAGTGCCAACCACTTCACTCCTATTTCCCTTCAATTGGGAAATTTGAGCTTTCAACTTTCGGATCGTGTTGCAGTGCGCTTGAATCCGTTCATCACGTGAGCTTATTTCAAAACATGCATCAAATCAGGAGCATCCGAAGATGTCTTGGCATTTGAGGTTTTCATTCTTTCTTCAAGATGTTGATATTTTAATTGTAAATCAAGATATTCAACTTCTAGTTTAGAAAATAGCTTGGCCATGTTATCATGATCATCCTTTTGGATTTTTTCATGCAATTTTGAATTTTTGGTTTCAAGCTCATTGACACGATCTTGGAAAACTTTATATGCAATTGATAAATCATGAAATTGAGAAGCAGTAATGGCATAATTAGTGACAATATAAAACTGTTAGGATTTAGTAAATCCATGTATTAAAGAGTCGGTCACCTCAAGTATATGTAATCGTTAGAAAGCTAGTAGTCGTAGATTATTACTCCCTCCGTCTCAATTTAATTGTCAGGAGAGAGAAATCACAAAGTTTAATAAAAGTGGGGTCACTTTAATTTTTAACCACACGAATAGAATATTCCCTCTTTAGATTCTCTAGTTTTTACTAAAAAAGGAAAGTGGACAATCTTTTTGAGACATTCAAAAATGGAAATATGGACAATTAATTCGAGACGGAGGGAGTATAAGTTAAGTAGTATTTAGTTTAAGTAACACCGTGGAGGACGGACGGGTCTTTATCCACTGTATGCCTGATCCACAGCCAGTCAGGTGGCGTTTTATTGTAAGAACTATAAATACTCTCTACCTCCCAAGGTAGAGAGTTGGAGCTCATAATAAGACTTTTCTTTCTCTCACTAAAGTTCCCAAACCTCTAACTTTCTCTCTCTAAAAACTCTTGTGTACGCCTCTTATGGTTATGGTTTGATGTGTATGTGAAATCCAATATGTTACAAATGGTATCAAGAGCCATGGTTTGATCATCTCTTACATATCGTTGGATTTCTAGTGACTTTTAGGTGGTTTTAGAGTTTGAAAAAGTTTAGTGGTTTTTGCATCATTTGGATCATTTCTAGTGTTAAAGTTTGAATCTTCGGTGTTGTTTTGTGTTTAGAATCATTGTATGTGCTTGGATTTTGATTTGGTAAGCTTGATTCATCGTGGTTGGACTTGTTTTATATTGAAAAGTGTGTTTTTGAAGGTTTTTCATGTTAGTGACTTGGTTCTCGTTGTGATATTCATCATAGCGACTTGCTTCAGAAAAAATGAGTGAGTTGTAGTGTTGTTTGGTGGCGATTTGGTCCTAGCGACTTGTCTTTTGAGACAAGCCGACAAATAGTACAGTTAGTGGATTCTCCACTACGGGTAGCGACTTGGTAAGGTAGCGACTTGCTTTCAATTTTGATAGCGATTTGTTCTTAAGTTTCTTAGCGACTTGGTGTTGGCGACTTGGTGCTTAGCGAGTTGCTATTTAGCGACTTAACAACTTAGCGACTTGGTACTTAACGACTTGCTGTCAAAATTTGCTAGCGACTTGGATCTTAGCAAGTTGTTATTTAGCGACTTGACTGTGTCTTAGCAACTTGGTATTATAGCGACTTGGTTCAAGATTTCTTAGCGACTTGGTTGAATTTTGTCTGTAATACGGTTCTCTCGATTTAGTATAATCCCGCTTAATCGATTATCATGTCTACCAACGTTCCTACAATCATCTCCACCGCTGTCGAGGATGTTCAAGCCGCTGGTTCAGATACTCGCCCACCCATGCTTGATGTAATCGACTACGACTCTTGGGCTCAACGAATCAAATTGTCTTGTCTTGGAAAGGAAAATGGGGTCAACATTCTCCAATCCATTGATGAAGAACCTTATCGGGTTGAGACTACTAGAGACATAATTGATATAAATTGAAGATGGAACAATGATCTATGGAATTGATGGACCAAAGATGTATGATGAGCTCAATGATAAGGAGAAGAAGAGATTTGATGCGTATATCGTGGCTTCTAACATTATATCGCAAGGTCTTCCAAAAGACATCTACAAGCTTATCAATCACAACATCAAGCAAAGGTCGTTTGGGATAATGTCAAGATGCTTCTCTCGTGTTCGAATTAACTGCTGAAGACAGAGAATCACAATTGTATGATGAATTTGAGCACTTTAAAATGAAACTAGAAGAAGGTGTCTATGAGTACTACGTGAGATTCCATAAGCATGAATGACATGAGGAACATCGAATGACCATGCCTAACATTCATTGAACTCAAGTTTGTAAACAACATGAATCTCGAATGGCACAAGTTTGTCACCTCTGTGAAGCTTACCAAAGGATTGAAGAATACAAACTATGAGCAACTCTATGCCTTCCTTCTTCAAAATGAGAGACATGCCATGTTTGAAAAAGGATTCTTGATCAGTTCAAAGCTCAGGGTGAAACAAGTTCAACAAATGATTCAACTGCTTTTTACACAAATGTTGGGATTACTACCAAAGCTTCTCAAGTTGTACCCATGGGAAATGGTAATCACAAACTCATTCCCGATCCAATGTTCAAACAAGTCGATGCCGATGCACCGTGAGAAACTTCATTAATTAACTAGCTCTCATGATCGGTCAAAACATGAACACTCTCCACACACAAACAACAACCTCGAGCGAAGATCCAATCCGCATAATCAAGCCACCGTCGAGATGGGAAGGTTATGGTGCACCAGTTCAAGAAAGGCAGACGATCATAGAAGGGTGGAGTAGGTGGAGGCTATGGTGGAAATCGAATCGAGGAAGGATTGGAAATCAAGGACAAGCAAAACCTATCAAATGCTACAACCGTGGTGGTGAGGACACATTGCAAGGAATTGTACATCTCCAAAACGTCCACGAATCTCGAGTACTTGTGGATAAGATGTTTCTTGTTCAAGCTCGGGATAATGGAGCAAGATTGGATGAAGAGGAGTTATTGTTTCTTCGTCAAGGAATGCCAAGACTTATGATGTCGATGTTGATGAACACCAATCCAGAGATTGGTCATAATCATCGAATGCCTTTCAAGTAGCTGATTGTGATGCATTTGATTCTGATGTAGATGATGAACCTACTGCTCAAACAATCTTCATGGCTAGCATCTCTCATATGGTCTCTCCTCCACAACAAACTGGTCCATCCAAAGACAAGATCATCTCAGAGGTATTAAAACTATATGATGATGTTGATGAGCGAAAGATGCATAATGAAGTACAATCTCTTGAGACTTATGAATCAGATATTGATGATGTGGATAATAGCAATATTGTCATATATGATCAATATGTGAAACAAAGTGAAAGTGAGATTGTACCAAGTAATGCATCTTCTGCAGTCAATAATGACTATGTTTTGATGAATTCACCGCATGTGCCTCGATGATTCCGTTGTCTCCGAACCGAATGCCTATAAAGAACGTGTTGCTATTTATGAACAATGTGCTAAATTTGAGTTGACCACTCGTGAGCGTGAAATGGATGACCAAATGCGCATAATCATTAGAAAAGTAATTTTAGAAGACGATTAAAACAAGAGTTAAACTCCTTACAAGAAAAGCTTTCTAAAGCGCAAAGCAAAACAAGAACTTCAAGAAAATGTGAAAAGGCTTAAGCAAGAATTCAATGCTAAGGAATCAAAATTTTGAATGATTTTCTAATCAAAACTTTGAAAAACAAGCTTGAAAATAAGTTGTACGACAAGGAACACCATTCAAACCGCTCACATGATCACTAAGCATAGAGTCTTAAGCGATAAGCATATCATTACCCTTGTTGAGGAACCAAATCTAGAGGTCATTAAAAGGCTAGAAATGCTCATAAGGTACTTTATGATGGCAATGAAATCCTTAAGCCTAGACAGAAACCTAGTTGTCTTTGAGTAATCGAGGAAGATAAGAAATCGATGAAGTCACTAGGAGAAGATGAACAAAAACTAGATGATCCTAAATGTAAAGAGAAGAAAATAACTATCACACCCCATGATTACAAAAAGGAGAGTTGGATTTCTTTGAACAAGTTTAAGCCTAAGACGTTGTTAACATCCGAACAAGTGTTCTGGAAAAGGGATTTAGATAAGCAAAAAACAGAGAATCTTGTTGTAACAAACCCCCCCTTTAGGAAAATGTCTTCAGCGACTGTGTATCCTCCCAATACACCAATGCATTTAGTTCCTAGGACTATTGCCACTAAAAGCAAGACCTTAATCAGTCAATATGTTATTTTTCAACTATTTGTTGATTTTGAGAAAACTTGTAAAACAGGATCACACCCACTGGTATAAGCGAAGGGAAAGGGGTTTTGAGCAAACGAAGAATGTTATTTAATCAAGTCATGCCTTTCTTTAGACATTAAAGAAATGGAAAAGGAATTTGATGCCATGATCGTTGAGGTTAGTGACTATGAGTGAGAATTAAAATATAATGAGATTGAGAGGAAGAACTTGCATACACCGAATGAGCATCCGATTTACGAATGTATTGCTCAAGATGTGTTTTCATCGCTACAAATTGTTCCATTAATGCTTCTCAATTTCATGAATTATCTCGTTGCTCGAAAGTCTCCCATGATCGTGTCATTGAGCTTGAAAAGATGAATTCTAAACTAAATGAGAAAATTGATCCGATGATCACGACAATTTGGTTAAACATCTTTTCAACTAGAAGTTGAGCATTTTAATTTACAACTAAAATATCAACATCTTAAAGAAAATGTCAAAACTTCAAATATCAAGACATCCTCGGATGTTCCGATTTTGATGCGCTTTTCAAATAAACAAACGTGATTTAATGATTCAAGCTCATTGTAACAGATCGAAAGTTGAAAGCCCAAATCTCTCGGTTAAAGGGTGAAAAGAACAATGTGACTGGCTCCCAAATGCCTCCTCCTTTAGATTCTCAAAATTCTCAAACGTTTCATCTTCAAAACTTAGTAAATGCATTACAAAAGGAAAGCGAGAGTTTTCTAGAAGAAAATGAAAAGGTTAAACGTCACTTTAAAGAGTTATATGATTCAATAAAAGTCACTCATGACAAAACAACGAAAAATAACTTCTTTACAAAAGAAATTGAGAATCAAGAGCTGTAAAAGGGAAAATGCCAATGACCAATGGGGAGAATGATGGATCAAAGGTACTGCTTGTAATAAATATGCTTTGTCTCATGAAATATGTTCCTCCTCATCTTAGGAATAATAAACTTGCAATTCAAACATATTTCTCATCCCTTAAGGATTGTCTAGAATGTCTCCGTGAGATTGTTGAAGAGGATAAGTTAGAGAAACCACTTGATAATGCAATTGAGCATGCATGCTTATATGACAAACGATCTCAAGAACTTCTAGAATGCTTAATCACAATATGCCCTAAGTCTTTAGGTGAGAGAGTTAATCCTTTGATTCCGTGTTCTATGCCTAGTGCCAAGTATGAAATCCATTCGATGCCCAATGTTATGAATGTGAACTGTAGTATACCTTCAAGTAGTTTAGACCCCAGCACCTCTAGTGTCAAAAAGGTGAACTTTAGTGCGCCTTCAATTAGTTCACATCCCAGCACATCTAAACAGAAAATGCAAAAAGTAGCAAAACCAACTAATGTTCCCATTCCTCTACAGAGTAATTAGTGACATTAAAGCGAAAGCGGTCAAAGTCTCAAGACAATACAAGAAATGATAGGACCTCGCAAGCTAAGAATGTGCATTGGAAGAGAGTAGAAGACCAACCTAGGAACTTTAAGCTTGAGTCGAATAAAACGAATCGTGTTGATTCTAGTATTAGCCATAGGCGCATCGTAATTAATTCAATTCGATACTATTTACAAACCTTGTAATGATGTCCGCTTGAATTCATTATCGATCATGAATGTGGTGTGAATGCTTTGTCTAATCTTTGTCAAATCCCGATTAACATTGTTAATGCAAAATATCATGCTAAGAAGACAAAATGGCAAAGGCGAAAGAAAGTTAGAAAGCAGTGGAAGCCCGGGAAGAACGTTTAGTAAGATAGGTTATCATTGGATACGTGTTGGCCATAAGGATAATCGAAATGCCCACTAGAAAATGGATGCCTCTTGGTAGAACTATTCCCAAAGAAGTGAACATACTTTGAATAGGGCAAACACGGACACTAATCTGCATCTATTCATAATGATTCCATTGCCTCAATTTCGATATGAATGTTTCTATTTACGATGTGGGTGTTCCAATCATCGTACTAACCAAGTGGAACCCATTCTTGCATGGGGATCCCAATTATCCGATTATCCATTCTTGTCTCGTGTTCAACTGCAGATCGCTCAAATCGATTACGTGGTACATGGACTCAGTCGTTCCAAGCATATGATCGAGGCGGTCGTGGCTCATGAACTTCGTGAGTAAATTCATCGGGACGATTAGATTCGAGAATGACCATTTTGGAGCTATTATGGGTTATGGAGATTATGTGGTTGGTAAAGTGTAATTTGTGGTATATTATGTGGAAGGTCTTGGTCATAATTTGTTCTCTGTTGGTCAATTCGTGATTCCGATCTAGAAGTGGCCTTTAGAAAACATACTTGCTTCGTTAGAGAACTTGATGGTGTAGAATTATTAAGAGGTACTCGAGGTTCTAACCTATACACCATCTCTATCGATGTCATGATGAAGTCTTCTCCAATCGCTTCTTTGTCAAAGGCTTCTAAAACAAAGTCTTGGTTATGGCATCGTCGTCTCAATCACTTAAACTTGCACCATAAACAACCTCTCCATAAAGGATCTTGTTGAGGCTTACCCATTAAAATATGAAAAGATCATCTATGTTCACTTGCCAATTAGGAAAAAGCACAAAATATGCCCACAAACCAAAACCCACAAACTCAGAATGGAAGTTCTTCATACCCTTCATATGGATCATGCGGCCCAATGAGAGTGCAAACTATTAATGGGAAGAGATATGTGTTAGTAGTGGTTGATGACTACTCCCGATTCACTGGGTTAAGTTTTTGAGGACAAAGGACGAAACTCCGGATGTCATCGATTCACAATAAATGAAAGGCTTTGGGGTATGTGTATGGATAAAACCTCAATATCGATATCAAAAATAATCACGAAGATAGATTCAAAATTCCTTTAGGAAAAGAATATCAAACCAAATCCGTGTGTGATCGTTGATACGGATTAGTCAACCCGAATCGTTTCCCAACGAAAGTGAATCGCCAACGTCGTTATTGGTTTGGAATTTAATGCTCGATGTTTTGATTTGTGATTTTGATTTTATTAAACTACGGGAATAGGGAAAGTAATTAAGGGAATCTATTTTACGGGAAATCCTAATGCAAAATTAACTAAAAAGTAATTAACGAAACGAAAATAAAATGCAACTACGTCTAAATTATATCCTAAAAATGCCTAAAATTACTTTTACTCTAGAAATGCAAGTTGAAAACTATTTAAGAATTAAAACTATTTTTTTTGGATTTTTCTGGATTTTATTAGAATTAAAACTAATTTTTAACTTTTAAAACTAAATTAAAATACTAAAAATTATGAAAATCAAAGGAAAAATATGAAACTATTTTTATAAAATCTAAAATATGCTAAGAGAATTTTCAAAACTATTTTGTATTTTTCGATTATTTTCTAATTTCTACTAATTTAAAACTATTTAAATCTAATTTAAATTGTGAAAATACCAAATAAAAGGGGAAAAATAGGGAAAAATATTTTTTATGCTTTTTATATTTTTCTTAAATTGGGAAAATTGAAAAATTATTTTTTTGGAACTTTTACTTAATTATTTGCAATAAAAGCTATTTAAAAGTGACTAAAAACTATTTTAAATAGAGAAAAATAGCAAACAGTGACAAAAAATTATGAAAAACTCAGGAAAATTCTAAAATGTTATGCTAGTTCTATGAAAAATATAAAATATGATGCTTATGTGTAAGATCTGAGAGCTGCAGTGTAAACTGATTTGAAATAAGCTAATGAGAATAAGCAAATAAGCTCTAAATTGCACCAACTGATTACAGAAGCTAGATGTTGATAATACAAAGACCTTGATAGATCTTAAGCACTCGGATATCGTTAGTGTTGCCTATGTAATCACAAGAAAACTAATAGAAGATCTCTACAACTCGTATTCTTTAGCGGAATGTAAACACAAGTTATAATAACTAAGAACTCTTAGATCCTCTATGGATCTTTTGATTATAGAAACTCTATGTTTCGGATATTTTACAAGACTTGAAAGACTTAGAAAAACTTATCTCATACTAACTATTATGGTTTCTTTTATAGACAAGAAACCCTAATGACTCACGAGCGTTTACAACGTACGCTCCTAATACAAACATAGACAAAGCATGCATCTAGACATGCATGCAACTAATCATATTGTTTATTCTGAGTAAACTCTATATAATACGGCGCCAACCTATCTTTCATACGGCGCTGACTTTTCCTACATACGGCGCTTATCTCTCCTACGTGGATTCGCACTTTCAGCAGAATCACGATTTGCTAACACTTCGGCGATGTATAACTTCAACAGAATCCATTCTTCTTCGGCGAAACTCTCGAAACTCTTGGCAGATACTTCACAGATCCAAGAGTTTACCGTAATTCCCAACAATCCTCCCTAAACCGGAATTTGACTAGGTTAAGTTCCAGTTTCCTTGATAGATCGTTATCTTGCTGAGGATTGTACCATCTTATGAAAAATTTCCAAACAATATCCTCCCCATTCGTAAACAATTACGAGCTAGGAAGGTCTCTTCAACATCGTGAGAAGATTCGTAAGAAGAACATCGCTATGATGGTCGAACGTGATACACCATATCTTTGCAAAGAACATATGACATCATGTACATCAAAACATATAAGTTTCATACTATTCTCATCACTTCCGGTGTGTTAACTTCGTGAGAGGTGAATCATTGAAAATAATGGGTTTGATGTTTCTTTACCAATAGCCATCACTACCGGAGTAGTCATATGTTTGAGTTCAAAACTATGGTACATTGATAACCATCGATTTATTGGCAAACCAAAGAACCATATAAACGGATTTGACTTGTCTTTACTGTAGCCGCTTGCTCAAGACTAGTCAATTCTTAGTATTGGTGAATTGAGAACCAAATATGGATTCGATTGCCTTTACCACATGCCATATACATGTGGTTTAGCCAATTCTTGGATTCCAAAAAGGAATAGACCATGGTGAATTGATGACCATACAACCCTCGTAGATTAAGCATGGGTGGTTGTAGACCCTATGATTTTGAGCAAACCATAACAGACTATCAATGATTTGTTGTGTCTTTACCAAAGTCAGTACCCTTTGGACTAGCCAACTCTTTGACATACACAAGGTACATCGGTGAGTTAAAACCATCGAATTGTACAACAAACAAACCCGCATAAAAGTTAGTTTTTTTTTTTTTTTTTTTTTTTTTTTTAATAACTAAGAAATGAGAAATAACACGAAATGGACAAATAACACAAACTATATTTAACAAAACAAGGTAGTGCAGAGTACCCAGTACCATGATTAGGATGAGGATGAGGCATGTCTTTGTTGTAGAAGTTGAGTCTTGATCAACCCCACCAATGTTGAAGCGCACGGTCTTTCATTGCCCAGCGGTTACGGAGGAATTTCAATTCGACTAAGCATCTTTTCCATTAGTCTCTTGGACAATGGATACTTTCTTCAAAGAACATGCGACAGTGATTCCACCCTTAGTCTCAAGTACATGTACACGAGGGAGAGGATAGAATCTCCAGGACGCAACCTTCCACATATGTGAGTTCTTCCAAATGGAATGTGCTTTACTATTGGGAGAATGAGAGTGTAACAGGACGTGAAGATCTCCCAGTAAGAACATCCCCGATCCTTGTGGTTCCTTGTTGTAGTAATGGGTGGTAACACGAGTGTACAGTGTAAGTAAATCTGCCCTGTCTACCAAGTGTAGAATTTCCTTCAGAAAGGTGAATTCCATTGAAGTGGCATCCTTTCGATGAATGACATTCATCTCATCATCCTTCAGATTCCAATCGACCAACACATTTTGATCTCCCTCAGGAAAATCAGCAGTAGAACCCTCTATAATGAAAGTAGAGTCATCAGCTTCAAGATCCAAGGGAGATCTTTTGGCCATTCTCTTCTTCCTCCTTCCAGGCATATAGATTTCCCCAGAGGGAGCATTTTTAGTTTGAACATTTGTGGAAGGACTTGAAGAGGTAGAGGAGACTTAGTTGGAACACCTTCACAAAGTGCATTCATCCTGAAGCATCTCAGTATTGCCCTTTTGTTTTATTTCAATGAGGTCGACTTCCTTAACTTTAGAATCTTCTAGTGTGACAACGGGTGCCATAGATGAAGTGGGGCTGATATAACAGTGCTTCAGGAGAATTGGTAGATGGTTGTGCAGATGGACCCTTGTCGAAGAGGAAGCAACTTGCAGATGCTTGAGTAGAAATGATTGGAGAAGTCGCCTTGGGTGGGCGTCATCGACTTGAGTCTTTTGGCTTCTTGAGCAACTTCATTCTCAAGAATCCTTTTCAAGTTGGTAGAATGTGTTGAAGATGATGATTTGTCCCCATGATCATTTATATTTGCGAAACAGGACATGATCGTGAAAAGCCTTGACTTGTTTCATTGTTAAGCCGAGTTGTACATCGAGCATTGATTTTCACCACCATTCTTATTTCGCATTTAGTAGGAGGTTTCTCTTTGTTCTTCCGAGCTTTGATGGCTCTCCTTTGTGCAATAGCTTCTTGTTTCCTTTGTCGCCCCGAGCCATCATTTGCTCCACATAATTGTCACCGAGGAAATCTCCACCTAGTATACTTTGAGCAAGAGAAGGTCTTGAAATGACTTGTTGAGTTAGAACATCCCGTGTTCAAGAGCATCCGAACCCGCATTGCATCCAGTTTCTTCTTCTCTCAGAGTTAAAGATGAAAAGTCCTCTGTTTCAAGTTGTTGAGCCAATAATGCACTTTTCTTTGACTTTTCAAACTCACCAATCTACTTGCTTGTCCTAGTCTTTCCTCCTCACTAACCAGTGTCGGACCAAGCTCATCTTCGATTATTACATCTTTCCCTTTATCATCGGGCTTCTTAGCACACTCATCTTCGCTATATCAATGACGGGAGCCTCGGTAGCAATACCAGGTCCATTGTAGGAGAAACATGTTGATGCAGATTATCAACTGGAGTGGTCATGACAACAACATCGAAAGATCTGCTTTGAAGGTGAAGGGCTGTTGGTTCTTAAACAGATGAAGATTGACTAGGATCCAAGATACATCTTCCAATTGTATATCGCCAGATGACCTTGTCAACACAGGTTCCTTTGAAGCTTCGAAGAAACCTTACTTAAATAAGATCTCTTTCTTCTTTTGTAAAGAACGGGTTCCTTCTTCTTTGAGGAAGCGAGAACTAATGATGAAGGATCATTGAGAGACACATCGCCAACATATCAAGAGATCCAAATCGAGGTACTTCTTGTTCTTCATCGGAAGAAACCACAAGCTTCCTTTGGAGCCCCTTTAAGTTTGTCCTCTAATTCCTTGACTTGATTATGTAGTTCTTCAATCTTACTACCAAGAGAAGACTTGGTCTCGCAAGCTCCTTTTTCGGACTAGACACCTCAAGAACATACCATTGACAAGAGCATAGAGATGATGAGAGTGTAATAGGTCCTCGGCTCCACCGCATTGCTCGTGGTAATGGGAGCTTCATTGGACCTTTCGGTAGAATCATGGTCATGCTCAAAGTGAGGAAGATCTTCATTGAGAGGATCCCTAACGGGACTTGGTGTGGGTAGTCTATTAAGATCGGACTCATCATGTGTAACTAGTGTGGGTGGTGGATGGGACAAGGTGGTCGGTGCGGAGCAACATGAGTTGCTTCAGCAGTTGATGAGGGCCCTCATCTATGTTAACTAATGGATTACCATCGGAGCAACAGTGAAGAAGGAGGATTATCACCACATTCTCCTCATCGCAGACCTCATTGCCTTGTGGCAACATGGTCGCAAGCAAGGGATGATGTTCCCCCGAAAGTGAGTTCTTATGGTTGCAAACAATTTAGCGATTAAAGCACCTATGGGATAAAAGGATTGAACTTGGGTAGTGGTGTGTAAAATCATTTGCGTAAATCTTGGGTACATTAAAACTTATTCTTTTTCTTTTGAAGATTTTCAACCATGTTTTCAAAAATATACTTAGAAAAATTGTAAGTTACCCTCGAGAAAGACACACAATACCACATCCTAGTTGGGTAGAGGCGGTCCCATCCTCGACTTGTTGCTTATGCATTGAAGCGGCGTGTGAACTAGGAACCTCCACTGGGCAAAGTTCCTTCTTCACCACATATCGTCCTTGTACCTCGATAGCCAATTGCTCTTAGCCCAAGAAGCACATCTTCACGATTAGAGTGAAATTCTCCATCAAGATCTTCCAAGCGAAGCTTCCTCCTTATTAGGTCCTCTGTCACTTTGTGCTCTGTTCCATCAATCACGCCCTAATCTCTGCCTCATTGCTCTTCTCATTCGCTTCCCAAACCGAGTAACCAAAGTGATTCATATATCTCATTTGGAGAGTGTGTAAGAGCATAACAAATCTTGGACCTTTTCAAGAATTCCACCATTGGTTCGTATAATTCATATCCCTTACCGTTTCCTTAAATGCAACTTTGTTGTGATCATGTTTGAATTCAAGAGCCATGAGGATATGAGTTTTAGGGTTATGTTTTCGTAAGGGTGAGTGTTTGTGGATGCGGGATGAGAGGAATTGGTTTGTTCTCAAGAGTGCGATGGTGGAGTGATAGTTTTGCCCCAAATATAGTCAAAGAAAATTGGACCGTTTAGTTGACCGTCACGTGTATTTCAACTTTGACCAACCCCAAAATAACGCTCAAAGATAAACACATGGTCAATCTGTGAAGTTATACACTTCAACAGAAACCATCAAAGATAAGAATATCTTCGTAAGTTTCTAGAATTATCGTACACCCACTCGCATTAATTTTCATTGAACCTCGAACCCGTCTATAAAATGATCCCAATGTATACCTATCTCTTCATCAAAAGATCCCCAAATATTTACCACAAACCCTAGATTCAACAACAAAACCCCAATTGACCAAATTGTACCATGAATACCAAACCTGAGATCATAGATCTCACAACATCATCTTCATCATCCTCTTCATCATCATCAAGTGGTGATTCAAACCCATGGCTACATTACTTTCCTCAACCCTATCCACGACCAAATAAATCACCCTTTCTCCCTTCTTCGTAAGATGATAGTGTAGTGAATCCAAGTGAATCTGTGATGATTCGATGACTCCTATAAGGAGGAACATCATACTCAACCTCAAAGACCTCGGCCTCAACAAAGACCTCGTGCAGAATCCGCCACTCCCTAAAGATAGAGGTGGTTCTTGGTCTCATCGCGCCATCTTTTGGTGCATCAACACACATCGTATAAGAGAAGGGCTTAAGGAGGGTGGATGGATTGCATTTTGGTTGAAATGCATAGATGAAGCACACAGAGACGTTATTTTCTCCATCATCATGTGTGGTCATCGTCATCATCAACGTTTTCATCAATCCATCCTCTCCATTTTTGTTACACCCCAAATTACGTGTTTTGCAAATGGAATGGAATTTCGGGGAGGACGATCATAGCATCCAAGTTACGATTATATCGAAGCGACCTAAAGTGTCGCTTTGAAAATATCGTTTGATTCAAGAAATAATCGAGTTTACAAAACATAGGTCCCAATAGATTTCCAATATACCAAAATGAGTTTGTTACAATCAAACGATAGTTAAGTGCATAAAATCTATATAAGACGCGTCGACACCGTGACTCTATGATAAGTCCACATGCATGCCATGAAGTGAATGCCTTAGATACCTGAGATAAAACATGCTAAAAGTTTCAACACAATGGTTGAGTGAGTTCATAGAGTTTGGTTAACAAGTAAAACTTTTAAAGAGCAATCATGGAACAAAGGCAAAGTTTTTGGTCATTTAGAATAGTCCACAAAAGCAAAGGCATTGTAAATCCACTCGGCCCAAGTTCGCCCATACAAAACTTGCAACCTGTGTGTTCACAACCCACCGCCAAAATATGTCTAGTTTATGTTCAAGCACACGAGGTCAAATGAGTTTCAAAGCAAAGGCATTGTAAATCCACTCGGCCCAAGTCCCGCCCATACAAAACTTGCAACCTGTGTTCACAACCCATTGCACAAAATATAGCGTATCAAATGGTCAAGTATAAGTGGTCATAATAGTTCACAATATAGTACCATGTATATAATAATTCAAGGATGCTCGAACATGGAAGACTTTGCACCGCTCCTACAAGGGAGACTTTGTAATGATGCTTCGATGAAACCAAATTATGTTGGGTGCCACTACCCAAAGTTATGTTGGTGCCCCTTCCCAAAGATATCTTGGGTGCCTCTTCCCAAAGATATCTTGGGTGCCTCTTCCCAAAGATATACCGGGAACATAGGAGACTTTATAGTGATGCTCGAACATAGGAGACTTTATAGTGATGCTCGATCATGGGAGACTTTATAGTGATGCTCGATCATAGGAGACTTTATAGTGATGTCCGATCATTGGAGACTTTAGGTCAAGGTCATAACACGTACGTTTCAATAAGTTCAAACAAGTCATAAGTTTTTATTTAAGATCAAGAGTTCCGCTCAAAAGTTCGTAATTAAGTTCAAAGATTTAAGTCGAGTTCAAAAGTTCGTAATGACCAAAGAGCTCGAATAATATCAAAAGGTTCAAGATAGTCGAGCGCTCAACATCATGTCAAATAAGTTTAAAGGATATCAAAAGGGTCCTTTACGGGATAAAAGAGTTGACTATATGTCAAAAAGTTCAAATCAAGTCCAAAGTCTTCACTTATATGTTACAGGGTCCAAATCAATTTAAAAGAGCTCAAATATATATGTCGAAGGGCTCAATATCACGGAAAGTGGTTCAAATAATAGTGTTCATAACATAGTGATCAATTTAGTTCGGGCACAATCTACTTACTAGCATAAGTGGTGAAACAAAAGAGTACAAGTCATGATAGTTCAAACAATATAGTTTTTTTGGGTAAAGATCAAACAATATAGTTTAAGTTCATATAAGTGTGAAATAAAAGCATGAAGTTGAGCATGTATCTCCCCCGAAGAGTTTATAAAACAATTAAACAAGTAAAAGTGGGGCTACGAACTCACCTGGTATGATTGATATGCTAACAAAATGAAGTGCACTAAAATGAGGCTCGGAAACTATCCGCGACCTAAAATGAATGTCATGACTTGAGTTATGATATGTTGTTGTGAATGCGTGATACAATGTCGTGCATGCAAACTCATATGATATTCATACCACTTGTACATTTTGGAAATAATGTTTATCGTCAAAATATGTTTATGACATCCCGTCAGATTAAAATTACTCTACAAGTAGTTACGTTGAAACAACCTCCTATGATAGTCGCAAAATGGTGCACATCGAGTGTTAAGAAATGAACCCAACAGTTTTAGAAAGCTTGTATCATTATCTCAAAGTTTTAGTGTTTAAGTTTCCATCCTAGAGGTCTCGATCACAAAGAAAAATATAGGTTAAGTATTGTACTTTAGTCCAAAATATAGTTTAAAGGATGGTTTTCGGCCAAGTTTGAGTGACTATTTGTTATTCGTTACAACTCCGCTCAACAAACGGTTTAACATTTTGGAAAGTATGCTAGGCGAACTTACTTTTACTAGAAGACATCACGTTATAAAAAGTTCTACATCATTGTTAAAAACGTCCGCCAACATGGTCCTTTAGTTGCCGTAGTTTTTAATAGAGAATATATTAATTTTTGCTAATAGAATAAAGTTACGGAAACTTGGTTTATCGCGTGTAATTTAATCGTTACAAGTCCGTTTTCTACATCCTTAGATTCGTGTCAAAGTATACTAATATATTTTGATAAGTCGACACAATTTATAAAGCTTAAGACTCATTTTTGACTCGTAAAGAGTGACATTTTATATTTGAAATTTCGAAATTAATAGTTTTCATCGTCAAACTTGAAAAATTCATATCTTCTTCGTTATAGCTCCGTTTAATCCGTTCAAGCGGCCACGTTTTCGTTTTAAAGTTTATTTTCTAAATATCTAGCCCAAAATATTATACCCACTGTCGGATTTTCCTGAATTAAAAATATGGATGACCCTATTTAAAATGTGTCGAAATGAGTTTTCTCGCGCCAAACTTATTCTAACCCATTCAAAACAACTCCGAAGCTATTCTAATCCTACCATACACCTTCTTAGGGTGTCATGGGTTCCTAGACATCACCAAAAATAATATATAACAAGGAGTAATTATAGGATGACTTATATATTCATAACTCTTAAAATCAATGAAAAGTGGTACAACATCATATGACTTACATGTTTTTGCTCAAATATGATGAAATGAATATGAAATGAATATGAAAGATGAAAAATAGATATGAGATGCTTACTAGAATACTTGATGAGGTTTATGAGAACAAAGGATTTCCTAATCACCCTAGGTTTTTATTTCAAAACCTATACAAAGAGTGTAACTAGAGTGAATAAAACTTGACTTGTAAAATTTTTGGTGATCACCTCTTGATCCCCATGGTTGGCCGGTCACTTGGAGAGGAAAGGAAGAGAGAAAGGTTTTTGGTTCACCTTGGATATTTATTATGTGTGTGTAAATAATGAGTATTATATGAGATATGTATAAGATATTTTGCAAATCTAAAGTGAGTCATCTCATATGGATCGACATCTATGAAAGAAAGAAAAGATTAGATAAGTTTTGATATAATTAATTACTTGTATGTATAAATAGAAGTGTAGTTTGTTAAGAATTATTAGTAACTTGTGTATATATTTGCGCATTTAGGGTAGCGTTATATAAAAATAACTTTTCACGGTTCAAGATAAAATATGTTGAGGTCATAAAAATTTTAAAAATACATTTCTTGAAAGATTTGAGTGAATAAATATTTATCGGGTTGAATTTTAGAAAACCGTCGTAATTTATATAAACATAACAATTTATATACGAAATAAATTTAAAACACCGGTAAACTAATAATAATATTTTTATAGACTTAATATGAGTATAAAAATATATTGTGATAAATTTTGGAAGTATCGGATCAATTGTTCAAAATAAATAAATTACACGATAGCGTTTATTTAATAAGAAATAAACGTTTAATGAAAAATGCAAAACCATGCATAAATTGATATGAAATGATGAATATGGAGTTTGAGAAATGACCGAAATTGAGAATTGTGACATTCTTCCCATGTCGAGGAATCGCGTCCTCGTGATTCGATTAATGATACTATGGCCCAAACCGCGACAAGGGTTCTAAAAGTTTATGCTCATGTATGGTCTAAATGATCATGTCAATGCTCATGCATATATCGTGACTATATCCCATTCTAAAGACATGCTCCCTTATGATTAGGCTCGATGAGGCGAGCTTTCCCATTCTCGAGCAAAATTTTCAAAAGACTTTTAGGTAACCGATTTTACTTAATCCCACAACTCATCAAACAAGAAGCGTCATACGATTAGGCTAAATCGGTTTAGGTAACAACTTGTTTCTAGCTCGATCTTTGCAACTCATCAAACAAGAGCTGTCACTCGATCAAGCGGAAACAAGTGGTTTGAAGAAAATCTTTTGAAAATTTGGCTCGATTACGGAATTGCTTACACATATGAGACTACTAATCCTTCATTGCATGATTTTCTGAATTAGACATAGGTGATCGGGCTATGTATAATTTAGAGTAACTATGCAATGCTTGGACTAATCGACTCATATGATGTTTGGTGTTGAGTCATAAGTCCGCATGTATAAAGAATATGCACTTATAATGATATGATGAGATGCTATGATGATGTGGTTATAGTCTAGGGTCAATGATGCAACCTAGTTCTCTATAACCGATGCTCGATACCAATCACACACCCCAAATTACGTGTTTTGCAAATGAATGGAATTCACAGGGGAGGACGATCATAGCATCAAGTTACTGATTATATCGAGCGACCTAAAGTGTCGTTTGAAAATATCGTTTGATTCGATAAAATAATCGAGTTTACAAAACATAGGTCCCAATAGATTTCAATATACCAAAATGAGTTTGTTACAATCAAGCGATAGTTAAGTGCATAAAATCTATATAAGACGCGTCGACACCGTGACTCTATGATAAGTCCACATGCATGCCATGAAGTGAATGCCTTAGATACCGAGATAAAACATGCTAAAAGTTTCAACACAATGGTTGAGTGAGTTCATAGAGTTTGGTTAACAAGTAAAACTTTTAAAGAGCAATCATGGAACAAAGGCAAAGTTTTTGGTCATTTAGAATAGTCCACAAAAGCAAAGGCATTGTAAATCCACTCAGTTCCAAGTTCCGCCCATACAAAACTTGCAACCTGTGTGTTCACAACCCACTGCCAAAATATGTCTAGTTTATGTTCAAGCACAAGAGGTCAAATGAGTTTCCAAAGCAAAGGCATTGTAAATCCACTCAGTTCCAAGTCCCGCCCATACAAAACTTGCAACCTGTGTGTTCACAACCCATTGCACAAAATATAGCGTATCAAATGGTCAAGTATAAGTGGTCATAATAGTTCACAATATAGTACCATGTATATAATAATTCAAGGATGCTCCGAACATGGAAGACTTTGCCTTTGCTCCTACAAGGAGACTTTGTAATGATGCTTCGATGAAACCAAATTATGTTGGGTGCCACTACCCAAAGTTATGTTGGGTGCCCTTCCCAAAGATATCTGGGTGCCTCTTCCCAAAGATATCTTGGGTGCCTCTTCCCAAAGATATCTTGGGAACATAGGAGACTTTATAGTGATGCTCGAACATAGGAGACTTTATAGTGATGCTCGATCATGGGAGACTTTATAGTGATGCTCCGATCATAGGAGACTTTATAGTGATGCTCGATCATGGGAGACTTTAGGTCAAGGTCATAACACGACGTTTCAATAAGTTCAAACAAGTCATAAGTTTTATTTAAGATCAAGAGTTCCGTTCAAAGTTCGTAATTAAGTTCAAAGATTTAAGTCGAGTTCAAAAGTTCGTAAGCGACCAAAGAGCTCGAATAATATCAAAAAGGTTCAAGATAGTCGAGCGTTCAACATCATGTCAAATAAGTTTAAAGGATATCAAAGGGTCCTTTACGGGATAAAAGAGTTCACTATATGTCAAAAGTTCAAATCAAGTCCAAAGTCTTCACTTATATGTTCTGTGGTCCAAATCAATTTAAAAGAGCTCAAATATATATGTCGAAGGGCTCAATATCACGGAAAGTGGTTCAAATAATAGTGTTCATAACATAGTGATCAATTTAGTTCGGGCACAATCTACTTACTAGCATAAGTGGTGAAACAAAAGAGTACAAGTCATGATAGTTCAAACAATATAGTTTTTTTGGGTAAAGATCAAACAATATAGTTTAAGTTCATATAAGTGTGAAATAAAAGCATGAAGTTGAGCATGTATCTCCCCCGAAGAGTTTATAAAACAATTAAACAAGTAAAAGTGGGCTACGAACTCACCTGGTATGATTGATATGCTAACAAAATGAAGTGCACTAAAATGAGGCTCGGAAACTATCCGCGACCTAAAATGAATGTCATGACTTGAGTTATGATATGTTGTTGTGAATGCGTGATACAATGTCGTGCATGCAAACTCATATGATATTCATACCACTTGTACATTTTGGAAATAATGTTTATCGTCAAAATATGTTTATGACATCCCGTCGTATTAAAATTACTCTACAAGTAGTTACGTTGAAACAACCTCTATGATAGTCGCAAAATGGTGCACATCGAGTGTTAAGAAATGAACCCAACAGTTTTAGAAAGCTTGTATCATTATCTCAAAGTTTTAGTGTTTAAGTTTCCATCCTAGAGGTCTCGATCACAAAGAAAAATATAGGTTAAGTATTGTACTTTAGTCCAAAATATAGTTTAAAGGATGGTTTTCGGCCAAGTTTGAGTGACTATTTGTTATTCGTTACAACTCCGCTCAACAAACGGTTTAACATTTTGGAAAGTATGCTAGGCGAACTTACTTTTACTAGAAGACATCACGTTATAAAAAGTTCTACATCATTGTTAAAAACGTCCGCCAACATGGTCCTTTAGTTGCCGTAGTTTTTAATAGAGAATATATTAATTTTGCTAATAGAATAAAGTTACGGAAACTTGGTTTATCGCGTGTAATTTAATCGTTACAAGTCCGTTTCTACATCCTTAGATTCGTGTCAAAGTATACTAATATATTTTGATAAGTCGACACAATTTATAAAGCTTAAGACTCATTTTTGACTCGTAAAGAGTGACATTTTATCTTTGAAATTTCGAAATTAATAGTTTTCATCGTCAAACTTGAAAATTCATATCTTCTTCGTTATAGCTCCGTTTTAATCCGTTCAAGCGGCCACGTTTTCGTTTTAAAGTTTATTTTCTAAATATCTAGCCCAAAATATTATACCCACTGTCGGATTTTCCCAGAATTAAAAATATGGACAGACCCTATTTAAAATGTGTCGAAATGAGTTTTTCTCGCGCCAAACTTATTCTAACCCATTCAAACAACTCCGAAGCTATTCTAATCCTACCATAAACCTTCTTAGGGTGTCATGGGTTCCTAGACATCACCAAAAATAATATATAACAAGGAGTAATTATAGGATGACTTACATATTCATAACTCTTAAAAATCAATGAAAAAGTGGTACAACATCATATGACTTACATGTTTTTGCTCAAATATGATGAAATGAATATGAAATGAATATGAAAGATGAAAAATAGACATGAGATGCTTACTAGAATACTTGATGAGGTTTATGAGAACAAAGGATTTCCTAATCACCCTAGGTTTTATTTCAAAACCTATACAAAGAGTGTAACTAGAGTGAATAAAACTTGACTTGTAAAATTTTTGGTGATCACCTCTTGATCCCCATGGTTGGCCGGTCACTTGGAGAGGAAAGGAAGAGAGAAAGGTTTTTGGTTCACCTTGGATATTTATTATGTGTGTGTAAATAATGAGTATTATATGAGATATGTATAAGATATTTTTGCAAATCTAAAGTGAGTCATCTCATATGGATCGACATCTATGAAAGAAAGAAAAAGATTAGATAAGTTTTGATATAATTAATTACTTGTATGTATAAATAGAAGTGTAGTTTGTTAAGAATTATTAGTAACTTGTGTATATATTTGAGCATTTAGGGTAGCGTTATATAAAAATAACTTTTCACGGTTCAAGATAAAATATGTTGAGGTCATAAAATTTTAAAATACATTTCTTGAAAGATTTGAGTGAATAAATATTTATCGGGTTGAATTTTAGAAAACCGTCGTAATTTATATAAACATAACAATTTATATCTGAAATAAATTTAAAACACCGGGTAAACTAATAATAATATTTTATAGACTTAATATGAGTATAAAATATATTGTGATAAATTTTGGAAGTATCGGATCAATTGTTCAAAATAAATAAATTACACGATAGCGTTTATTTAATAAGAAATAAACGTTTAATGAAAAATGCAAAACCATGCATAAATTGATATGAAATGATGAATATGGAGTTTGAGAAATGACCAGAAATTGAGAATTGTGACAATTTTGGTCCTTAGCATCTTCGTCGTATTGGTCATGCATATCCAGCCATCTTGATAGGCGGAATGGGTGGTTATGCAAGACCTCTAACATATCCGACATCTAATGCATATCCAACATTCACTTAGATGTTGGAATAGATGATATGTACTAGATTAGGATTAGCGTAAGTGTATAGCTCGTATCTTGAAGATGCATTTGTAGTAGGTTGACTTATGTAAGTCGTAAGTGAACTGTTTCTTGAATGAATGAAAGAACAATTTGACTTAAATTTCTTTT
The DNA here is from genome assembly GCA_022545495.1 of Chrysanthemum lavandulifolium. Lineage (NCBI taxonomy): Eukaryota > Viridiplantae > Streptophyta > Magnoliopsida > Asterales > Asteraceae > Chrysanthemum > Chrysanthemum lavandulifolium. The sequence goes on along the minus strand of CM040245.1, from coordinate 191,511,578 downwards.
CTTTAGCATTATAACTTGGTGGAATCAAATTGTTTGCTTGAAGCTTTTAATTTCGGAAGAAACAAGTAACAATCTTTTAGCTATCTTGACCATATACCAATGAACCACACTTGATGAATTTGATCTTGATCATGGAGCAGACATCGCAGATTCGAGACAATGAATAGACAAAATGCAATCCGATAACCGCAAAAGCAGACACAAAAACACACAAGAACAACACAAAGACAAACAAACTAAAGAATTATTAGAAAGTTAGAGTTAGTAAACAAGAATAACTCACAAAAATATGCAGAGTTTGCACAAATCCTCCCCGAGGCATATGCCTCCCCGAGGCCTATGCCTCCTTAAACTTTGCAGGTCAAGGGTTTAGCATTCCAATATTGACCACAAGGTGTTGAAACCTTGGTCCATCAAAAGCTTTTGTTAACAAGTCCGCCACATTATCATCAAGATGAATTTTAGCCACTTTTATCAAATGTTTTCATATGCATCTCTTATAAAGTGGTGCACGATTTCAATGTGTTTTGTTCGATCGTGAAAACCTGGATTTTGACTATGCGGATGGTACTTTGATTATCAATAAAATGGTTGTGTTCATGAAGTTGTACCCATAGTCCAAAGAATTGGTTTTGAACCCAAAGGACTTGTCCACGACAATTTGCTGCGACAACATATTCTCGCTTGATGGTTGAGGCGACCACAATGGTTTGTTTCTTGCATTGCCAAGAAATCAACCTCTTCCCGTAAATTGGCGACCTCCGGTTGTGGATCTTCTATCCAGTTGGCACCAACATAATCACCGTCACTATATGCTTCCAACTTGAAAGGAGACTCTTTTGGGTACCAAAGGCCCAAAAGAGGTTGGCCTTTGAGGTACTTAAAGATCTTCTTGACAACATTGAGATGGGAAGTAAGTGGAGTGACTTGATGTCGAGAACAAACATCAAAGAAACGTAATATCGGGCCTTGAAGTTGTTAGATACATCAATGAACCAATCATGGACTGCATGGATGAACATTCAAAGGTAGATCCGTTCATTGTTTTCTTTTGTCTTTGAGCTTCATAAGGTGTTGTGGCGTCCTAACACCTTTCATACCAAATTTCTTCAAAATGTCCTTACATATTTATCTTGAGAGATAAATATGCCATCTTGTTTCTCACGAACTTGGAGATCCAAAAGAAAGTAAGCTCTCCCATAGCACTCATCGAAACTCTCCTTCATCGGTTCCTCAAATTCCTCGCACCAAGCTTCGTTTGTGGAGCCAAAATAATGTCATCCACATAAACTTGCACAAGAATGATGTCTGAGTAATTCTTCTTTAGGAGCAGAGTTTTATCAATAGCACCTCTCCTATAGCCATGCTTTGAGAAAGGATGAAAGCACGGCATACCAAGCTCTAGGTGCACGATGTAAGCCATAGAGAGCTTTAACAACCTTGTAAACATGATTTGGGTGATCTAGGTCTTCAAATCCCTTGGGTTGAGTGACATAAACCTCCTCTTCAATCTCACCATCGTAAAAGCGCCTTTAACATCCATCGATACACCATGAAACCCATGTAAGAAGCATAAGCCAAGAAAATTCGAATGGCTTCAACTCTAGCAACAGTGCAAATACTTCATCATAATTAATTCCTCCTCTTGTCTCAAGCCTTGAGCCACTAATCTTGCTTTGTTTTGACCACAACACCCCGAGCATCTCTTATTATTCAAAATCCACTTTGTCCCAATGGCATATTTGCCATCGTGAGTGGAACCAAGATCCAAAATTGCGATTGTAAAATTGTTGCATCTCTTCTTGCATTGCTTCTAGCCGACTTGAATCGTTAAGAGCTTGAGAAACACTTGTTGGTTCCACTTGAGAAAGAAAACAAGCAAAGACAATGCTTGAAGTACGTGTGATTGTCTCTTTGCCGGTTGGAGACATAAGAGAGAAAATCAATCATTCAAATTGAGGACTTGTTATAGCCCTTGAGTTCTAACGGTGCGAAGATCACCTATAATGTTGGATTGAGGATGAGCAATATTGATCCTCCGAGTAGCGATGGGGTGACTTCAATGGATGAATCAAGATTAGTGATAGTAGGTTCAAACTCAACATCATAAGAGGTGAGGTGAAGATGCCGACTTTGGTTGATGATTTCCAAGATCGGAGGGTCTTGGAAAGCGTGTATAAGGTTCTCCAAAGTCCGAGGACACTTGAGAAGGAACATGAGAAGAAAGCAGATAGCCTTGCCGGATTTGTGGATGGTAGGTGTGTGAATCAACTTCACGATAACATGGTTTCTCTGACCCCTTCATTAGCAACCTCTCCATTCGGTTTTACGCTTCAAGCTTAGTCGCAAATTCTTGAGTCAAGCCTAGCAAGGTCCTTAGTATAATGTGATTCATCTTCATCACTCTTGTCGCCCCTATCCTTGGAGGTGGTACCGCAATATTGTTAGGGAGAAAGAAGGCACAAGTATAGGTTGCTCATCATCTTCAAACTCATTTTCGAGTCATCATCCAAGGTACATGCATTGTTAGTGGGAGACTCTTGAGGACACGCATTTTGGTTAGCCAAATGTCTAGTGTAACCCAAATAATCGTTAAGTAGTCAAGGTCAAAAGACCACGTATGACCACGTCCTTGAACATTAGGCTTATCTTCTAAAATCTCGGGTTCAAAGTCTCCTCTATCTTCTTGGCTTGCAAATTGTACACCGTATGCCTTACTATGAAATTTGAATAACCCACAATATAACCATCATCGCCTTCTCATCAAACTTTCCCAACGGATCACCGGTGTTTAGAATGGTCACTTGACAACCAAAAGATTTTAGGTAGTGAATGACGGAACCTTCCCAAAGAGAAGTTCATAGGGTGTTTTGAGTTGAGGTCTAGTAATGGAGACCTGTTTAGCACATAGCACGCTGTGCAACAACTTGATCCGAACATAGTGGGCGGTTTAGAGTCAACAAGCATTGATCTTGCGACTCTATTAAGGTCCTATTCTTTCTTTCACCACCCCATTTTGTTGTGGGGTTCTTGGATTACTATAGTCCCTTTTATACCTTTTGACCCACGAGTTCTATAAGTATAGCATTCTTGAACTCGTCCCATTATCATACCGAATTCCTTAACCTTTTTGTTCAACTGATTTTCAACGAGGGTGATGAATTCGATCGACTTGAGATGTTTCATCTTTGGTCCTTAGAAAGAAAACCCAACAAAATCGCTATAGCCATCAATGATAACCAAATGGAAGAACTTATGATCAATGCTTCGACTTGAGTTGGACCAAACAGATCCATGTGGAGCAAGCGAAGAGGTTCGAAATGATGCTCATAGCATTGATAGCTTTGTAAGAGGCTCGTGTTGTTTTCCTTTGTTGCATGCGACACAATTATGATCATTGGTGAAAACTTTGGAGGAAGACCTTCAACAAGACCCATTTTAGAGAGTTTGTTTATGGTCTTGAAATTCACATGAGCCATCCTCCTATGCCATTTAGTAGACTCATCAAGGATTCTTTAGCCACCAAACAAGTGAGGTCACCACCGGTTGAACTTCATTAAGGTTGAATGTGTATAAATTGTGAGTTCGAGGACTTTCGGTGAATTGAAGTATCTTACGGGAGTTTGAAGTCTTTAGACGACACAAGACATTCATTCTCGAGAGAAGAGTACTTTGTTCTTGGTGTCACAGTTTGTGAAGCGGAGAACAAGTTGAAATCTTCAAGTTCCTTAACATAGTACACATTTTCAAAATCCGGATGAGGTGTCTTTATGGTGCCTTTCACGTGATACTTCCATCACTTCCTCCAAAAGTCACATTGCCTCCTCCTTCTATGGGAACAAAATTGTGCATCATATCTACTGTTCCCGGACATGCTTCCGGAACAGCCCACTATCAACAATACCAATATCTTTATGCTTAAGGGATGATCCTACAAACAACAACAAAATATATACATACGATTAGCAACCAAAGAAGGTTCAAGTCATTCGACTTGAACGCCTTATGGATCACGTGTTTAGCCATGAAGATCTAGAGGATCCACCATTGTTCTTGGTCCTCAATTGATGATTGGGTCCTTGATATTCCAAGAACAACTTCTTGAGGGCTTCACAAAGTACTCCCATGTCCCATCCCAGCATACATAGAGTCAACATATGTAGGCCAATAACCATGATTAAAGTATGGGCTAGTTGGTTGCACATAAGGTCTGGCAACCGAACCTCTCCAATGAGAGTTAGTATGGGTTGCTTGTGGAACATAAGGTGGAATATTATCAACATTGGTCCATTTTGATTTATGTTTCTGGTGAGTAGCACATGCACCCAATCTTTGCTCATAAAAATCACAATCCTTAATTAAATGAAATTTACTTCCACATACAAAACATGTCTTCTTCTTGGAAGATTTATTCAAATAGGAGATGTTTGATTACATGCGTATACTTAAATCGAAACATTCAAGGAATTGTTTTAACAGATGACATCGATTATGCAAAGCTTTAAAGATAAATCTTGGAAGAAGCTGTCTTGGAAGTTGATTCTCGTGACTTCCTAGAAGGCTTGTAAGTAGGCGGGGTGCGAGGCTTAGGTGTAGGCTCAGTGCGGGCTTGGGAAGGTCGACTTCTCATTTGAATCACAACTTTCATAGGAAGTAGACCCTTGATCCGATGAATTGTCACCTTTGTCGAGCAAGAGACAAAATCATTAGATGAGGTATCGAGTGCAGCAAGTCTTTGACTTTTTCCATATAGATGATGTGATCCATCAAAGTCAACGATGATGGATAGGTCTATGGGCATAAATTCACCTCTAATAGGTCCGAGGACGACATGCATTTCACCTTCTTTACAAAATTTGCTAACTTAGGCGGTGTAGATTTACGACCATCATACCTAGCTTCTAATCCCACATACTTTTGAAAGCCTAAACCTAAGCCGAGGTCATTTGATTGATCGTTATAGATTTCTCTAGCGATTATCACTGAAATTAACCATTGTTTATTCCTAGCTATTTCCTCACTACTTTTCTTTAAGCTCTAGGTTCTCGAGACAAAGCTTCATCCTTTGCTTTCTCGACGAGTTTAAGTAATTATTTGCAACTTCTAGATCAAAGCTGTAATACTTTTATCTTTTCTTCATATGTTATTTGATTCTTTTGAAACCATACTTTTTGTCTTTCTCTTGTTTTTAATGCTAGTTTATGAGCTTCATTTTCAACATAGCATTCATCAAACTTAGGTTTCATAGCATCATACTCTTCTTTAAGTTCATTGTATCTTAGACTACAACCAAATATCTGATTGTGTACGAGATAGTCCCATCAAGGCAAATTGATCATGCCTTTCATCCAAGTGCACCTTGCCGACAATCCAAGCTTATCGATATCATGAGCTTCCTCATTCACGAGGTTCATGTGCGATCCAGTTGACTGTTCATCCATGGTGAGAAGAATTGGTCAAGCTCCGACTTCCTGCTTTGCTTGGCGATAGGAAATGTAGTTAGCTCCATCTCCACTCTTCTGTCTTTGCATTCCTCGAGAAATGCCCCATCGGTGGCAAGTGAAACACTTGACTTTTCTCTGTCAAAGCGAGTGGTTCCTTTCCTCGAAAGCAAACTTCCTCCCGGACTTCTCTTCAAACCTTTTGATGTCTCTGTGACAATGCCACTGCATTTTCGGTTTCATCTCCTCCATTTCAAGTGGGTCCAAGCGATCAAAGTCTTCATATGCAAGATCTTCTTGAGTATCATAATCAACAACAAATGAATGAAGAACATCCTCCATCACACTACTAGTCTTAGTTTGAGAACATGGTGGAGTGGGACGAGTGTTATGTGGTGGAGTGGGAGCACAAGATGATGATGGAAAGTAGTTGGAACTAGGAGCATGTACCATCATGTTGGAGTGAGATGTCCCAACAAAAGGCGCATGGCCGGAAGAAGATGTACGGTAGGGAGTTCGACATCGAGTTCAAGAGTTCGAGTGCATATGCTGACTCATCAAAGGTGAGCATGTCCAACCCACCTTTAGCCTTGAGGGCTATACTTACATGTAACCATGATGGAGGCAAGGATCGTAGGAACTTTGAGTTGCAATCATCATTATCGAGTTTTGCAATCGGTGGTTTAGTTGACTCAAAATCCTATGGAACTGTCGTATCCCTTGTGGATACCTTCTTCTTCGGAGATGTTAAAGTCTTGAAATTGTTGTCTCAAGATGGACTTCCTCATTCTCTTGATTCTTCATTTCCACGAACCTTGCTTTGAGAGCCATCCATATGTCCTTTGCATCATCCATATGGTGAAAATCACGGTGATCTTTAGGAATGGCTTGAGCAGAATAGTTTTTACTTTGTGCTCTCTCGCATAGCCAACACCTCTTCAGATTTTGGGAGGAGCCATGATAAACTTCCATCCCCATGCGGAATCATTTTCTTTAGACTGTTTCCTTTCTTCACTACCTCCCACAGATTCCAATCAATATTGGAAATCCAGTTTTCCATATTCATAGTCCAAAGATCATACTCTTCCCTTTTAAATAAGGAAATTTACCATTCTTGTTTGAAAGACTAAGTTGTTGCATGGAAGTGGTGTTGGTGTTGTTTGTGTTGGTGACTTGGTTTCATTATCGGATCCGGGCATTGTGAGTAAATGCTTGGTTGTATGGGGTGAGAATGGTTCTTAGTATCGTAGAGACTTTCCAGAGGCTCGATACCACTTCTTGATAATACAAAGACCTTGATAGATCTTAAGCACTCGGAGATCGTTAGCGTTGCCTATGTAATCACAAGCAAACTAATAGAAGATCTCTACAACTCGTATTCTTTAGCGGAATGTAAACACAAGTTATAATAACTAAGAACTCTTAGATCCTCTATGGATCTTTTGATTATAGAAACTCTATGTTTGGATATTTTACAAGACTTGAAAGACTTAGAAAAACTTATCTCATACTAACTATTATGGTTTCTTTTATAGAAAAGAAACCTAATGACTCACGGCGTTTACAACGCGCGCCCTAATACAAACATAGACAAAGCATGCATCTAGACATGCATGCAACTAATCATATTGTTTATTTTGAGTAAACTCAATATAATCGACGCCAACCTATCTTTCATACGACGACTTTTCCTACATACGGCGCTTATCTCTCCCACGTGGATTCGCACTTTCGCAGAATCACGATTTGCTTAACACTTGGCGATGTATAACGGTGAGAATCCATTCTTCTTCTACAAACTCGAAACACTTCGGCAGATACTTGACAGATCCGGTGGTTTACCGTAATTCCCAACACTAGATTATACTATAACCACTCTAAATCAACTAATTATCGCTACTCCTAATCTCTAATCGACAATCTACCAATGTTTATGCAACCGATTATTTTCCAACGACTTAATAAGGACCTATGTTTGAGCTTATCCACAAGCTAATCAAGAGCTTATGTGAAGACCAATTATGCAGTCCTCAAGACCACCAAGCAAACTATGACTAAGCCTAATTTGAGACCCTAATAAGCTGTAAAGAACCTTGTGCAAAGGCTGCAAGGTCTGCAAAAAACTGGTTTTGACATGTTTTGACTAATGAAGCAGTTTTGGTACTTTGACTTTTTTCCGATTTGAGATCAAATGATGAACTGTAATTGATGAATAATGATGGAATACAACTATAGCAAGCTAGTTTATCAAATTCTACACCTCTATGTAATGATTTTAGCAACCTGGTCCAATGATTTAAGTTCAATGACGATTACTTTGTGATTTTGACTTTTGTGAAAAGCGATGCAAACTTGTGACAGATATGAATGCGGTGAACTATAGCAAGCCTAAAGCAACTAAACTTTTCCCATTAATAAACCTCTATCATCGAAAGCAGATATGATCCAAACACTCTTTTATGCTCTTGATGTGCAAGTATTCTAATCAAATCACAAAGACAAGCTTATTCTAACATCAAAAGCGGATCCAATGCATCTAAATCAAGCTAGATAATGATAATAAGCACTACTAATGACGGATCTAAATGAAACAAGTCTGCTACTCTTTATTAAGATAGAAATGAGATAAAGGCTAAACTTACAAGATGTCCAAGATTATTTTGGCAAAGATAACAATATTTAACCAATCAAACCTCACTAAACTAGACCCAATCCAGCAACTAGATCAACCCATATCCATCTCTGAACCAAATTAGAACACCACGGTTGACTTTCGTTGACCAAGATCTTTTGTGAATGTGAATGAATGAAATGCTATAATTAAACACAAAATAAGCTCATAAAAGCTATGGACAGCTTATATGAGCTTATTACAATCCTTAAAAACACTTTATTCAATACTCAAATAGTAAAATGCAAGATTAAAGTAAAACTTGGAAACTTTTATTAAAACTGAAATGAGATTACAAAAAAAACTGAGATTACATAAAACTTTAAGAAAACATTACTCAACTACTGAAAAGCTGAAAATACAAGAAACATAGACTGAATTTAAAGGAAAATAATGCACGAATACAATGGTGAGCCAAGGGGTCTATTTATAGCCCGAAATCAGTCTTGGATTCTTGATTGGAAGAGCCTAGAACCTTATCCTTATCCTTAGCCTATCCATGTCACCATCTCCAATCACCAATTGCCATTTCATCCTTTGATGTGTCGCAGCCAATAGAAATACTTGAAGAAGCCACATGGGAAACTTATCGACATGTCACCGTCGGATAAGGTTTCTAGAAAGATTCTAGTACGAGGTTACTAGATTGGGTGGTGGGTAAAGTGAATAGGTAAATGGGCGTTTGGTTTTGGGGAAGAAAGGGGTAATGGCGCGTTTGGATTTGTTTATTATATTTTGAGTGTATTTGACCGGGTAAGTAAAGGTTGACTTGGGTTTGGATTTGGTATCTGGGTTGGATATTAAAACCGTGGGTTGAGATGATTTAGTGGACAGGGTAGAGTTATTTGGGCCGAGGATAGTGGATTTGGATTTTGGACTTAAAATGTGATCCATGGTATATTTAAGGACCAAACTTGTATATGCTGAAATTTGAGGGACCAAAGGTGTAAATCTGAAAATGTCCATCAAGGACCATTCTTGTCAATCTTCAAATAATCCAGGGACTGATTTTGCAACTTCTGAAACTTGAAGGGTCAATTCTGCCAAATGCTCAAAGATGAGGAGCTGATTCTGACAATTCTTCAAATATGATCATATCTTCCAAAAATCATCCACAGAGAATAAAACTCTTCACAAAAGCATAGTTTTGATCTTCCGGCTCCGCTTAAGCTCTCTTAATCTCTCATGCTCGGATTTACGTCTGATTTGGTTCCTTTTTGTGTGTTTTGACATATCCGTACCTGCACATGCATAAACTCAAGAAACCATTAAATATTAGCAATAAACGGCTCTTTCTTGGTTATTTTGGGTTTTATTTGATAAAGAAATGATATGTGTTTTTGCACATATCAAAATACCCCAGACGAGACCATTGTCGTGTCCTCACGCAATGCAATCAACTCACGCTTCTAAAACCAAGGATTTCAATCTCTTTCTACTAAACCTATGAAGAAGTAGCAAAGATTCCTCAAAAGAGATTAAGAGATCCCTAATTCTAAAAACGCCCCGTTTACCTTTTAAATTCTCATGTAGATATTACGATTAAGCACATTCCGGTTATGAATGACGGTTTGTTGAACTTTCATGCCGATTAATAACTCCAACATTTTTCAAACGACACGTTAGGATCACGGAGTAGAAAACACAACACAGTGATGAAGTGACCATACTGGATAGAATACATCGTCCCCGATTTTCACAAGTCCCAAACTAAGCGTAAAATCGAAATCATTGTTAAGTATGACTCTAGATGCTAACACTACCCATGGAAGTTACTTGTGTAGTTACCTTTTGTTCCCATTTTCCTATTTTCCTCTATTTATTTTATTTTGTAGAAATGAATTTCTTCAAATTTCTCGTTTCGATAACTTTTATTCGATAAAGATATAAAGCCAAGTCGATAATTAGTTATCCATCTTCTCTCAAGAACCATTGTTCCAAAATGAGGTCCACATCAAGGAATTTTTATTCACTTACATTTTTGACTTTTTTTTCATTTTTTTTTTCAATCATTTTTTTTCATCACTTTTTTTTTTTTTTTTTTACACTTACACTTTTATTTATATGAGCTATGAACTACGGAGCTTCACGGGTAATTCCAAGACTATAGGCTTCATGAAATGAGGATCCCGGTTGGTTAGACTAAGACCTCACTCAATCCGGCTAAAGATCCAGGGTCCGATCTCGACACATGACTCATAACTTTACTTATTACTTTTCACTTATTACTTGCTTATTTATTACGGATCCTTGATGTGTACCCAATTTTTAAAACAAAGATTCTTTTAAGAAGATAAAGAACTAACTATCGCTAAAAACTCAACATCTCTAATTATTAATTAGACGGATATGGGGTGAAACAATTTTGTGGGAACAAAAAGCCATAAGTACCTTGATGGGCTCTAAAGAGAACCAACTACTCCACGCTTAGCATCTAAACTCATAAGTAACTCTATCATTTCTCGATCTCCGCAAATTTAAAATCCCAAATAATGAGATCCGCGGATGCTTAGCCGATAATTTTAGATTATCTATGGTTAAGGGAACAAGCTAGGGCTCAACACGCCCGGTCAAGTCGAATTCTATTCCTACTCACCACCGGAAAGTCAACAAGGTGTCAAAACATATATTAACTTAGCAAATGCTTCGTCTAATGAAATAAAGTTGTGCATATTTAAAGTCACTGTGGAAACTTGCAAAATCTTGGCCTTGTGAGCTAGAATTCGCATTTTATAGCTTCTTGTCTAAGAGACTAGCAAACTTTTCAATCAAAAGACTTAACAAAAGCTTACAAAAATTTTAAATTTTGCTCATTTTTGCACAATTTTTCATTTTCTAAGGAAAAGCGGGTTACGAGAGTAAACGACAAAAATAAGCAAGTGCGGTCAAATCAAATCGAAGATTACCCTACCCCAGACTAGAACGAAACATTGTCCTCAATGTTTAAAGGCAAGGAATCACGAAAATCTAAAAGCCGTTTATTAAGTATGCTAGAAGATAAACGTTAGTCGATAAGATTAGGATATCGGTTTCCATCAAGAACGATCATGAAACTCGAGTGGAGAAAAGAAAACTTCGAGCACGAGAGTCTTCATATCGGAAAATCCTACACACAACATCACAACCAAACATGAGAAATCGAAGAGGCTAACCCTTCGGCCACTTATTAGAAAATTGAAAGAAGATAGAGATAAGCATGGGGTGCCTCCACGAAGCGCTATTGTTTTTGATCACCGAGTCGCTAGCCCCGACTCGTCCCAATTCATTTGTCCTTGGGAAGCAAGCGGAAGAGATACCGGGGTCAAAACGGTGTCCTCATTCCGAAGGAATGAGCGGGTGGGTTGGGAGGAAAGAAATTGTCGGGCTCAAGCACATAAGGGTTAAATCCTCCCGAACTCACAAAACATTTTTCAAGAAAGATTGATCCATTATCCGGCGGTTTAGCGGGCGGACGAAGGGATGACGGATCACAATAAGAATACTCCATAGAAGAAGGGAGTCCATGGTACAGAAAAGTGTTACTTGAAGGTTCATCAACGAAGGCATCCAAGAGAGGATCCTTTTTCCGGTTAACTTTTGTTTTATGAATGTCCTCTCCGAAGAGTATCCTGTGGTTAAAAATCTTGTCCTCGGAGAGGAAGGAAATCAAAGTATCATCTATGTGAAAATCCTCACAAGGAGAGGAATCATTCTCGGATAAAAAATAATGTTGGACCTCAGGATCAACAAGTTCATCTGCCGAAAACTTCACTTCCTTTTCTTTCTTCGGGAGAAACGGATCATAGTATTCTTCTTCATTCTCAAAGAAAATCGAGTCGGTGGGAGCAAGTTCATCGGTGAACTCCTCACTTTCTTCATCAAAGAGTTGATTTTCAAAAATTTGATTATATTCAGAATCGAATTCAAACAAGGGATTTGTGAATGTCGTTTTGAAAGATTCTGGATTGAAAGATGTCTCAGAAGAAGTTTCCATAATTTCAGAAGAAGGAGTGGGATTGCCACTCAAAGGAAGGTTGATTTTCTTAGAAGTCGGAGGTGGGACAAGTGGTGTGCTATTAGAGCTAGCAGTTTCCACCACTACCGTTGTAGACTCCTTTGCTTGTTTCTTTTTCCGTTCAGCTTGTATTGTCGACATACTCTTAATCGTAAACCTTGAAAGATCAATTCGAGACGGTTTAGGTTCAACTTTCTTCACATCATCCGGATCATCCGGAGGACTTTTTGTAGTGAGAGACGGGAAAGAGTCGGTCATACTCGGATTAGACGGTAAAATGGGATCACCACTTTCGTGAGAAAAATCAATCACACCGATGCTATGAATAGAATGATCATCGGGTGGAGGTTTTGACGTTTGTTCGGCATAAAACACAATATTTTCATTTCCTTTTATGATCGTCAACGTTCCTTGGTAATGATCCACAAGGACTTTCACGGTTCTCAAGAATGGTCTTCCAAGAGTGAGAGGGACTCGGCATCAACCTCTATATCAATGACGAAATCCACGGGAAAATGGAATTTATCCACGCGTACCATAACATCGTTGACTACACCAACCGTGTGAGCAATTGTTCGATTTGCTAATTCAATAGTCATACGAGTCGGTATAAGAGTCTTCAATCCAAGCTTATGATATATCGCAAGAGGCATGAGACTTATGCTTTTTGAGTCGGTCAAGGCATTATATTCCTCAATATCATTCAAAGAGCAAGGAAGGAGAAATTTCCGGGATCACCAAGCTTCTCCGGAGCTTGGTTCAAGAAGAATTAAACGGTGTAGGCTCAAGTGAAATCTTTGAAATTTGTTCCAATTTCTTTTCATAAATCATATCGTGACTTTGATCATATCGGTTGTAAGTTTAAACTTTGTTCCGAAACAACTTTCATTTTGTCGAATCGTGATTGAATCGATTTGCACGGTGTAAGATTAGAACTTGGTGTTATGGCGGAGATAGAAGGAACTTGGGCAACCAAAGGTTGGACGATTTAGCTTTTCCATTATCAAGAGGAATTACTGGGTCCTTTGTCTTTCGGTCTCTCGTGCTACATTCCTCACCGGAGAGGAAGTAGTCATCGAGGCCCATCATCTCGAATGGTTACGGATTCATTTCTCCCTCGGGTTTGGAATCGTGTTACTTGGAAGAGAACCGAACCCGAGGGTTGACTCATTTGGCACAAAACATCATTTAACATATTCTCAAGTTTATTTTATGAAGCATCCATCTTGTTGTTCAAGTCGAATTTCATTCTTGAACTCATTGCTTTGTCTAGTTAACGAAGATTGGAATTCATTTCAAACTTGAAACTGGGTTCTCATGGTTTGGATGGTAGCATTATTGTTCGAATGTAGTTTGTGAATTCATTAGAAGGCAAAGGTGGAGCTTGATAGCTTGGAGCTTGATATCCTTGATTGTAATTAACTCCTTGGTTGGGTATTGATTTGGTGGGGCTTTGAATTGGTTTTGAACATTTGGTCCACGAACTTGATTACGATTAAACGAGTCGATTGTTCGATTGAGAAAATCCCGGAGGTCCCATTTGATTACTAACACGAGGATTCGATTCAACTTGAGGACGGTATTGGTTACCTCCGGTTACGGCATTAGCATCGAAAGGATTGCCATCGGTGGCGGTACAATTATAGTAGGCATGCGGGCCACCACAAGTAGTACAAGTCGTTTCCACCGCTTTGACTTGAGCGGGTGGAGAAGAATTAATCTTAACCAAATCCTGAATCATATCCGTAAGCTTATCAATCTTAGCATCGGTGCTAGACATATTTCCGTAAGACGAGGACGATGGTGTAACATTCACTCGAGCAGCAACCGATTTGCTACGTGAGGTACGAACTTTAGATTTGTTCTCAATAATCGACAAGGCATCTCTCGTTGATCGGGCCAACAAATTACCACCAGCGGCATTTAGAGTCTTGATCGGTTTCATTCAAACCTTTATAAAACGTATCAAGTTGGTGCAACTCGAAAAACCATGATGGGGACATTGCCTAAGCAAATCTTTGAATCGGTCCCATGCCTCACTAAATGATTCATCAAATCTTTGTGTGAATTTTGTTATTTCATTTTTAGGCTTGTTGTTTTAGGCGGTGGGAAGAATTGTTCACAATTTTGATACTAAATTCTCCCATGTGGTTATCGATCGAGGGGTAGTTTTTCGAGCCAAATCCGGCGGCCCCTCGGTGAAAATGGAAAGAGGAGTAGCTTGATAGCCTCTTCCGGAGCGTTACGGTACTTGATCGTAGACGTGAGCTTGTTAAACCGTCGGATATGAGGTGAGGATCGTCCTCTCAATCCGTAAAATTGGCTCGATGATACCAAGTTGATCGAGCCGTGTTTAAGCTCAAAGTTATCGGCAGCGATTGCGGACGACGATGTCTTCTCCATAACCCTCGGTGGGTGCACGGGTTGCTCTAGCATGGATCGGTTGTCCTCCGCCATTTCGATGATGGGCGGGTCCGATTAGTTCGAATCTCGGGTTCGACTAATGGGCACGTCTATTTCGCCTTCTCGGAATTGTAGCGGTTTCACGTATCGGTGCAGAAGTTATTAGAACGAGTGCGCATGCACTTTCAAAACCAAGGCAATTAAAGAGAGCGGTATTCGAAACACGGTGAACTTAACCAATAATCCCAAGTGAATAAATCACCTCTATAATACAAACGCAAGCGGCGGAGAAGCTTTGTAGGTCGTGTGAAGCTTATTAAAACCCGCTTCTTTTCACCGCAATTTAATGTCGGGCCGTCCTTATACCCACCACGGTTTGTTTATCCGATAGAAATAAATAAATTCACAAGCGACACAAAGGCAAGTTTTTGATCTTTAGTTCGGGAACTTATTAATGATAACACCTCCGTTGAGAATGTTATATAATTGGTGTCTTCTATTTATTAGCAAAACACAAGAGAAAATCTTTTGTATTTTTAATATGATATATATATATACAAAGAAAAAGGAATATATTTTTTACTTTTTATTTTTATAGAAAATAGTAACTTCACGAATGAAGGATCTCGAGTCACTAATCGTCAAACCTCTAACGATATTGTCGTGACACAACCTCCCGGCGAGATGCCAAAATTTGATTCACAATAAATGAAAGGCTTTGGGGTATGTGTATGGATAAAACCTCAATATCGATATAAAAATAATCACGAAGATAGATTCAAAATTCCTTTAGGAAAAGAATATCAAACCAAATCCGTGTGTGATCGTTGATACGGATTAGTCAACCGAATCGTTTCCCAACGAGGCGTGAATCGCCAACGTCGTTATTGGTTTGGAATTTAATGCTCGATGTTTTGATTTGTGATTTTGATTTTATTAAACTACGGGAATAGGGAAAGTAATTAAGGGAATCTATTTTACAGGAAATCCTAATGCAAAATTAACTAAAAAGTAATTAACGAAAAGAAAATAAAATGCAACTACGTCTAAATTATATCCTAAAAATGCCTAAAATTACTTTTACTCTAGAAATGCAAGTTGAAAACTATTTAAGAATTAAAACTTTTTTTTTTGGATTTTTCTGGATTTTATTAGAATTAAAACTAATTT
Source organism: Chrysanthemum lavandulifolium (assembly GCA_022545495.1). Taxonomy (NCBI): domain Eukaryota; kingdom Viridiplantae; phylum Streptophyta; class Magnoliopsida; order Asterales; family Asteraceae; genus Chrysanthemum; species Chrysanthemum lavandulifolium. The sequence continues at coordinate 191,495,899 of CM040245.1, read as the reverse complement.
TTAACTTTTAAAACTAAATTAAAATACTAAAATTATGAAAATCAAAGGAAAAATATGAAACTATTTTATAAAATCTAAAATATGCTAAGAGAATTTTCAAAACTATTTTGTATTTTTTCGATTATTTTCTAATTTCTACTAATTTAAAACTATTTAAATCTAATTTAAATTGTGAAAATACCAAATAAAAGGGAAAAATAGGAAAAATATTTTTATGCTTTTTATATTTTTCTTAAACTGGGAAAATTGAAAATTATTTTTTGGAACTTTTCTTAATTATTTGCAATAAAAGCTATTTAAAAGTGACTAAAAACTATTTTAAATAGAGAAAAATAGCAAACAAAGGACCAAAAATTATGAAAAACTCAGGAAAATTCTAAAATGTTATGCTAGTTCTATGAAAATATAAAATATGATGCTTATGTGTAAGATCCGGAGGCTGCGATGTAAACCGATTTGAAATAAGCTAATGAGAATAAGCAAATAAGCTCTAAATTGCACCAACCGATTCTGAGCTAGATTATACTATAACCACTCTAAATCAACTAATTCTGCTACTCTAATCTCTAATCGACAATCTACCAATGTTTATGCAAACTGATTATTTTACCAACAGCTTAATAAGGACTTATGTTTGAGCTTATCCACAAGCTAATCAGAAGAGCTTATGTGAAGACCAATTATGCAGTCCTCAAGACCACCAAGCAAACTATGACAAAGCCTAATTTGAGACCCTAATAAGCTGTAAAGAACATTGTGCAAAGGCTGCAAGGTCTGCAAAAAACTGGTTTTGACATGTTTTGACTAATGAAGCAGTTTTGGTACTTTGACTTTTTTCAGATTTGAGATCAAATGATGAACTGTAATTGATGAATAATGATGGAATACAACTATAGCAAGCTAGTTTATCAAATTCTACACCTCTATGTAATGATTTTAGCAACTGGTTCCAACAGATTTAAGTTCAACGACAGTTACTTTGTGATTTTGACTTTTGTGAAAAACTGATGCAAACTTGTGACAGATATGAATGCAGTGAACTATAGCAAGCCTAAAGCAACTAAACTTTTCCCATTAATAAACCTCTATCACTGAAAACAGATATGATCCAAACACTCTTTTATGCTACTAATGTGCAAGTATTCTAATCAAATCACAAAGACAAGCTTATTCTAACATCAAAACAGATCCAATGCATCTAAATCAAGCTAGATAACAGTAATAAGCACTACTAATGATGATCTAAATGAAACAAGATTCGCTACTCTTTATTAAGCTAGAAATGAGATAAAGGCTAAACTTACAAGATGTCCAAGATTATTTTGGCAAAGATAACAATATTTAACCAATCAAACCTCACTAAACTAGACCCAATCCAAGAACTAGATCAACCCATATCCATCTCGAACCAAATTAGAACACCACAGTTGACTTTCGTTGACCAAGATCTTTTGTGAATGTGAATGAATGAAATGCTATAATTAAACACAAAATAAGCTCATAAAAGCTATGGATGCTTTATATGAGCTTATTACAATCATAAAACACTTTATTCAATACTCGAATAGTAAATGCAAGATTAAAGTAAAACTTGGAAACTTTTATTAAAAGCGAAATGAGATTACAAAAAAGCGAGATTACATAAAACTTTAAGAAAACATTACTCAACTCTTGAAAAGTGAAAATACAAGAAACATAGATCGAATTTAAAGGAAAATAATGCACGAATACAATGGTGAGCCAAGGGTCTATTTATAGCCGAAATCGTCTTGGATTCTTGATTGGAAGAACCTAGAACCTTATCCTTATCCTTAGCTATCCATGTCACCATCTCCAATCACCAATTGCCATTTCATCCTTTGATGTGTCGCATGACCAATAGAAATACTTGAAGAAGCCCGTGGGAAACTTATCGACATGTCACCGTCGGATAAGGTTTCTAGAAAGATTCTAGTACGAGGTTACTAGATTGGGTGGTGGGCAAAAGTGAATGGGTAAATGGGCGTTTGGTTTTGGGGAAGAAAGGGGTAAGCTGCGTTTGATTTGTTTATTATATTTTGAGTGTATTTGACCGGGTAAGTAAAGGTTGACTTGGGTTTGGATTTGGTATGCGGTTGGATATTAAAACCGTGGGTTGAGATGATTTAGTGGATGGTAGAGTTATTTGGGCGAGGATAGTGGATTTGGATTTTGGACTTAAAATGTGATCCATGGTATATTTAAGGACCAAACTTGTATATCTTGAAATTTGAGGGACCAAAGGTGTAATCTGAAAATGTCCATCAAGGACCATTCTTGTCAATCTTCAAATAATCCAAGGACTGATTTTGCAACTTCTGAAACTTGAAGGGTCAATTCTGCCAAATGCTCAAAGATGAGGGGCTGATTCTGACAATTCTTCAAATATGATCGTATCTTCCAAAAATCATCCACAGAGAATAAAACTCTTCACAAAAGCATAATTTTGATCTTCCGGCTCCGCTTAAGCTCTCTTAATCTCTCGTGCTCGGATTTACGTCTGATTTGGTTCCTTTTTGTGTGTTTTGACATATCCGTACCTGCACATGCATATACTCAAGAAACCATTAAATATTACCAATAAACGGCTCTTTCTTGGTTATTTTGGGTTTTATTTGATAAAGAAATGATATGTGGTTTTGCACATATCATCATCATTAAACTCATTAAACAACTTGGATCGGACTCAACAAAAGCAGTTTGAATCGTCCGAACCGACAATGGAACCAGGTTTGTTAATAAAGTATTCAATGAATTTTATGAAAATGTTGGAATCAGTCCTCAAAGAAGTGTTCCTCGAACTCCTCAATAGAACGGTGTAGTTGAAAGACGAAATCGAACTCTTGTAGAAGCTGCAAGAACAATGCTGATTTATTCTAAGGTTCCAATGTTTTTATGGGGTGAAGCTATTGCCACTGCTTGTTACACTCAAAATAAATCTCTTATTCACACATCTCATGGAAAGACTCCATATGAACTTGTCCACAATCGAAAACCTGATCTATCATATCTTCGTGTGTTTGGTGCTTTATGCTATCCAACGAATGACGGACAAGATTTAGGTAAATTGAAAGCTAAAGCGGATATTGGAGTATTTGTTGGATATGCAACAAAGTAAAAGGTTACCGAATCTACAACAAGAGAACCCGAGATATCATGGAAATAATTCACGTTACGTTTGATGAGTCGACGGTCAAATGGCTCCGGACAATCCAGATTCAGACCCGACTTCAAAACAGTCCCATTGGTTCATCCTTGTACCAAATTCCTCTCCAAGAACTCCATATGTACCTCCAATCAAGATGATTTGAAGAAAGCTGTTTGATCCTATGTTTGATGAACACTATGAGCCATGTGCTAATGAACTGTCATTTCCAACAACAGGTTGCTCCTATCAATGAGAATGAAGTCAACCTTGGTCTCAATATCATTAAGTCAAGAAGCGCTGCTGCAGATCACTCAATCTCATCAACAAATCATCAATCTTTGAATGTACATCATGGAACCATTTCGCATCAATGATGAAGTTAATCCTTTGCTACACCGAAAATGTTCCATTTGAAAACATATTTGCTCTGAATCATCATCGAACCATCTTCTTCAGAGACATCGACTCGCTACTTTGGTCCCTCAACAACACCACATGAACACCTCAAAAATGGACTCACGATCATCCATTAGACAACATCATTGGAAATCCCTCTCGACCAGTATCCACACGGAAACAGCTTGCAACCGATGCCTTATGGTGCTTCTTCAACTCCGTACTCTCTAAGATCGAACCAAAAGATGTTAAAACAGCCATGAATGAAGACAGCTGGTTCAATGCTATGCAAGAAGAAATTCATGAGTTTGATCGACTTGATGTATGGGAATTAGTACCTGCTCCAGATTGTGCTATGATCATTGCACTAAATTGGATCTTCAAAGTGAAACTTGATGAGCATGGTGATGTGTTAAAGAACAAGGCTCGATTGGTTGCTAAAGGATACCATCAAGAGGAGGGTATTGACTTTGAAGAATCATTTGCTCCTGTTGCTCGTATCGAGGCAACTAGAATCTTCTTGGCTAATGCTGCTAGTAAGAACATGGTAGTATATCAAATGGATGTAAAGACGTCATTTATGAATGCAGATCTTAAAGAAGTCGTCTACGTCAGCCAACCTGAAGGCTTTGTGAATCCAGAGCATACTATTCATGTTTATCGTTTGAAGAAGGCTCTTTACGGGTTAAAGCAAGCTCCAAGGGCATGGTATGATACGCTATCAAAGTTTCTTCTATCTACCGGATTCAGCAAATGAGCAGTTGATCCAACATTGTTCACCAGGAAGTCACGCAAACATTTAATTCACGTTCAAATTTATGTTGATGATATCATCTTTGCCTCAATGGCCCCAATGAGTGTGACCGTTTTCAAATGAAATGGGTTCTAAATTTCAAATGTCAATGATGGGACAAATGTCATTTTCTTGGGATTACAAATTTCACAAAGTCTCGGAGGCATTTTCATAAATCAATCTAAATATGCAAATGAGATTTTAAAGAATTTTGGATTCGATTCTAGTGACCCATTGACACTCCCATGATTGAGCGTACTAAACTAGATGAGGACCACTCGGGGATCATGGTAGATGAAACAAAATATCGTAGTATGATTGGATCCACGATGTACCTCACGACTAGTAGACCGGACATCTTGTTCATTGTTTGCATGTGTGCTAGATACCGTGCTAAGCCTACTAAAAGCACCTTGAAGCGGTTAAATGGGTCTTTTGGTATCTCCAAGGAACCATCAATATGGGACTTTGGTACCGAAGGACACCGGTATGTCACTAATGACCCATGCAGATGCCGATCATGCAGGATGTCAAGATACTCGTCAAGCACGTCTGGAGGTGCTCGATTTTTGGGTGATAAGCTTGTGAGCTAGTCTTCAAAGAAGCAAATGAGTACTTCTATTTCCTCTACAGAGTGAATACATAGCCATGTCATCTTGTTGTGCTCAAATCCTATGGATGAGATCCTAATTATCGACTATGGCTTTGAATTTAACAAAATCCCTACATTGTGATAATAAAGTGCTATTGCTCTCTCATGCAACAACATACAACACTCAAGAGCAAAGCACATCGACATTCGACATCATTTCATCAGGGAACAAGTTGAAAACGGTGTGGTGGAACTTTAATTTGTGAGGACTGAATACTAGTTAGCAGACATCTTCACCAAAGCTCTTCCTAGAGAATGTTTTGAGTTTATCCTTCCACGACTCGGTCTTAAAAGCCTTCAACCAGAAACAATCAAACGTCTTCAAGAGGAAGAAGAGGAGTAAAAGGTTTCCTTCATCTATCTCTTGTAAATATTTTTCTGAAAAACCAAATACAAAATTATAAAACCTTCAAAAATCAAATAGAAAAATTTAAAACTTTCAAAATCCATAAAAATTTGAAAAATTCAAAAAATCTTCAAAAAATATTGTCATTTTGTCATGTTTCTATCGATTCGATAATATCTACGGTCTTGATGTTGTCATTCAAAGAATGACACGGGACTTTAGATGTTGTTCGAATTTTTATATAAAAAAAAATCAAAAAATCAAAAAATATTTTTGGGAGAAAGTGAAACATGGTTTATTGTCATTTTAGGCTGTAACCCAGTTTTTAATGAAAGAACAGAGCCATGCTTAATCTTGATTTTAAATCTCATGCTCTGATTCTAAAAACTACTATTTGCTATCTAATGAAAACTAATTGCTTTGATAAATAACTCAGACTAAATGTTTTGTAAATCATCTGGACTTATATGTCATTATATCTATCTCTCAATCAATAACTTATGTTATTGATTGAGGGGGAGAATGATTTCACCTAATTCAAATGGTTCTTTGTCATACAATTGCTTTCAAAAGATAAACATGCATGTTTATTCAATGGAGTTTAAAGTCTAAAAATCCGATCCTTATCAGTTAAAATGCTTTCATAATCAAGTCACAATTCTCCTTAAAAAATTTTCAAAATCAATTTAAATCTACAGAGATCACAAATCTCAAATGATTTGATAATTGTGATCGGGGGAGAATTTGTGATTTAAATTGGATTTAAACTGATAAATCGGTAAATGGTTTTATAAGGATGTACAAGCTCTCCTTCCCACATGTGCCAAACGATTTCAAATTTTCCATGCACATGTTGAGGGGGAGCATCTATCTTAAACCACAAAGATTTGAAACGTGATCAATGTGCAGGTTTCCTCTTGAGGGGGAGCAAGCTTATGAAAACCTCATCCTTCCCCAAAATGCTTTATCTACTTGATTTGATCAGGGAAGTGATGTTGATATTTTTTAGAAAATGGTAATCAAAGAAGTTAATTCTTTCTCTTGCCTCCGTGTGCCAAAAGATTTCATACACTTGATGCACATGTTGAGGGGAGCTCTTGTTCTAAAAATATCAAAAACAATTCAGGTACAAAATGCTTTGATAATATATCTTAAGTATCTGGATTGATTTTCAAATGGTTCCAATGGCAGATGAACAATACCAAATAGACCGACCAACTTTACTTATGTATGGTGATATAAGGATGATAAGATTAGGTATTTGTTCCATGATCCGCCGAACCGGAGGGATCTACCGGGACAATCCACTAGATAGTGTAGAAGTCCTTAGGTATATTGAAAAAAGGAGAAAAATGAGATATGGGAAGAGTGCGGTGAGACTAAGCTAGTCTTGGAATAAACCCAACAAGGTTCTAGCTATGAAGTCTCGGTAAGCTTGAAGGGGTTGAAGAATGAAAAAGAATTGAATGAAAAGGGTGAAAACAAATAACCTCCAATTATTCAACCTTAGGGCGATACGGGTTCAATTCATATACTCTTGGTGGTTACCAAGGTAACATCGGTATTGAAGACAAGGCGTCATGGACCCAAAGTGATGCACTGCACTTCATCTTCCCAAACCACTCAAGTTCCTCTTAAAAGGACTTGTTTCATTCTCACGGGAACCGACATTATCTATCGACTTTCTCTTAGAGATTGTTGATATTGAAGAAGGAGACCCTCTCCTAGTCTCAGAAATAGGATCCAAATATACACAAAATTGAGTCTAGAGCCACGAGATCATCAATAAATCTCCTTAGGACACTTTCAATGAAGACTCTACGTTTCACACAATGTGTAAAGAGATTATATCTTGAGTCCTTCGCATTATCCTTGTGGTATTGCGGAACATCCGAGTGATATGCAAACATATTCACAATGAAGATGGAAAGCCTTCAGGTCAACATCAAACAAGCTCTGGTAGGTGGCATGCGAGATCTATTCAATAGATCAACCATGTGACAAATGAGCGAAACAATGGGGCAATTCAATCTTTTGAATCAATCTGGTTCGAGTTATGGATTAACGGATACCTTTGAAAACCGGTCATTGTGCTTAAAACTCTTTTCTTTAGCACATCGATCGTGTTCGAATATTTCAAATCAAAGGTGTTTTATGATTGATAATTGATTTTCATTAAAACTTTCCTTGTATTGCAAAAATAATGTCTATTGAGCAATACACGATTGTTTTCAAATCTCTTTCATCAATCGGTGAATCTCTATTATTGGTTCACTCACTCCGTGTTGTCTTCTTTGAGACGTTCGGTTTGAGAACGACTAGAGCATTGCGAAACCCGTCAAGGAAATTGTTCGAATTATACCGATCACGGCGGTACTTGTAATCGATCAGCGAGGAAAGTGGGCGTGTACCTCAATTCAATGAAAGTGATCAAAGACACTTTCGTGCGCTTTATTGCTAAATGTTTTATGCAGCTCACGCCCTCGTTTGCTCACTCAACACATTCATCTCGAAAGAAATCATGATTAGTGCATCAATGACTCGATACTTTCACTCCATGCTCCGCTCTTACGCCAATATCATGAATCAACGAAAGCTTCCGCTACTCTGATGAGAATATATCATGATCCAGAATGTGAGCATGTCGGTCCATAAGTCACAACACCACAATGGAAGAGTTAGAGATGTATTATTTATGATGATCTCAAAGCTATATCATAACTCATCATCACATGGATCAGATAAAGACCTCCACTTGGATTATCCAAACATGCATCAATGAAGAATCAATGACTACGGGCTTGAGCAAAAAACAAGAACAAGAATGCAAGAACAATCTTTATGTAAAATCTTTTATATTCAAAGTATGTTTGAGGTGATCTTGAGGTGACCTCCTTGGGGAGATTGTTAGGATTTAGTAAATCCATGTATTAAAGAGTCGGTCACCTCAAGTATATGTAATCGTTAAGCTCGTAGTCGTAGATTATTATAAGTTAAGTAGTATTTAGTTTAAGTAACACCGTGGAGAACAGACGGGTCTTTACCCGGCTGTATGCACGATCCACCCGGTCGGTGGCGTTTATTGTAAGAACTATAAATACTCTCTACCTCCCAAGGTAGAGAGTTGGAGCTCATAATAAGACATTTCTTTCTCTCACTAAAGTTCCCAAACCTCTAACTTTCTCTCTCTAAAAACTCTTGTGTACGCCTCTTATGGTTATGGTTTGATGTGTATGTGAAATCCAATATGTTACAAAAACACATCCTGGGCAATGCATCTGGAAATCAAATTCTCATTAAGGATGTGAATATTCTTTCTCCCAATCTCATTACTTTTAAGTTCATATGCATTAATTCTTGCCTCGTTTTCCATTTTCTTAAACATCTTTTTCATTTCTTTAACTTCAGTATCTAAGGCCTTTTGAATACCCTCAAATTGTTCTTTTAATTGTTTAAAGAATGGAATAACCTCTATAAGATAAAACTCTTTTGTTTGCTCAAAACCCCTTTCCCCTTCAGTAATACCCGTTGGTGTGATTCTCTTCGTTCATGTTTTATCGAAATAAGCAAATAGTTGGTAGATCACATATATGCTAATTAAGGTTTTTCTTTGATTAGGAAGAGTTCTAGGCACTAAATGCATTGATGTATTGGGAGGATACACTGTAGCTGTAGGCAATTTCCTAAGGGGAGGATTATTTTCAACAAGTTCTTCGGCCTTTCTCTTATCCATATCTAACTTCCAAAACAGTTGTTCAGGGGTTAATCGAGTCTGTGGTTTAAATGTGGCTAAGAAGTTTTCCTTAGTATAATTGGGAGTTTTGACATTTAATTTATGACTCACACAATTAGGTTCCTTAAATTTCTTATCCATTTTCTCTCTAGAGGCATTTTCTAACTCTATGTACTCTTCAGTATTTGTGCACAAGTTGGCTTTTGTTTGGGCTTAAGAATCTCACTACCATCATAAATAACTTCTTGAGCCCTTTTGGCTTTCTTAAAATACACAGGATTTGGGTCTTCTACAAGGCCTATACTGTGTTTATCACTTAATACTCTGTGCTTTTAAATCATGTGAGCAGTTTGAATGGTGTTGCCTTGTACGTACAACTTATTTTCAAGCTTATTCCTTAAAGTCTTAAGGTTGGAAAAATCATTTAGGAGTTTTGGTTCCTTTTCTTTGAATTCTTGTTTAAGCATTTTTACATTTTCTTGAAGTCTTGTTTTTGCTTAACAGGTTTATTAAGTTTCTCTTGTAAGGAATTTAACTCTTGTTTTAACGTTTCTTCCCTTAAATTACTTTTAGTGATCAATGTACGCATTTGGCTATCCATTTCCTGCTCACGGGTGGCCAGCTCAAGTTTAGCACGTTGTTCATAGATGGCAACTCGATCCTTATATATATTTAGCTTAGTGGTCATGGAGTCATCAGACACATATTCAGTGTACTCATCAAACACTGCTCTACTGTCTTGAGCCTGCATCAACAACATCTTATCCCTGAAGTACTCAGCATTCTGTGGACATTTAGGTTGTGTAGCCACCTGTAAAATTTCACTATTTTAATCTTCATATTAATGAACTAGACTGTTTATCAAAACTTATTTGAACTAAGTTGAGCATTTAGCATGTACATTTCATTTTTCTTGCATAAAAATTTATGCATATCCGAGTAGTCTTATTTAACTATGCCTAGTATTTACTGATAACTCAATCAGCCTCACAAGAATGTAGTCTTATTTAACTATGCCTATATTCTTACGCATAAGCCTATGCTTACGCATAAGCTTTACGCGTAAGCGTGTTTACGCATACCGTGTTTACGCATAACTTTTTCTTTACGCTTAAGACTTCTTTACCATGATGTTAGCCTAAGACTCTTGACAGAAATACGAGATGAGGAAGAGACCGAGACTGTTGACCTCAAAACCTAAAAACCAAAGACTCTTTGTGACTTCTGTCTACACATCATTAGTCAATTTCAAAACTGAAATATTACATCGACAACTAATGTTCAATCAATTTAAACATAGCCATCAACCAATTGACCATACCCTATAATCAACTCCATCAATCTATCCTATATCCCATCTCCATAAACTCATCAACACCCAACAAGACTCAGACTTAAAATTAAAACAATTATTCGAATCTCAGTTTTGTTTATATTCTCTCATAAATTTTTAACGAATCTTAAGGATAAACAAAAACTTCATCGATATATTTGAAGCCTAGCTTCAATTCATATCCGAAACTAAAAGATTAAAGTAATAACAATAATGTTATTCTTTTATCTTGGTTCGTTACAATCACTTCAACAATTATTGTCACCTACCCAAGACCCTCATATGGATCTTGAAGACGCTTGGTCACTTCTTTATTCGAATTGGAGCAGAAAAATTAAACATTTAGGTTCGGTAGTGTGTTGGTAATTGTGATTATTGTGCTCGAATTGATAGTAAGAAGATGGTGGCTTGAGATTTGGAGAACTGAGTTGAGAATCAGTTGAGATTCAGATGAGATGTTTTGGTTGGTGGGAGAGGAGATAAGGTGGTAGGCGGATGAATTTTTAGGTTTAGGTCAAAGAAAAGTGGTGCGTTTTAACTAAAACCGGGTATAAATTTTTTTTGGCTGTTGGATGTTTATTATACCCATGTGTATGGGCTTAAAGGGTTTGTTGAGTTTTGGGTATGGGCCGGATGCTCAAGTTGGAATTGGACCGTACATATAATACTTTGGAGTTGGATTGATTTTTCACATAAGTGCATATGGACAATATATCGTGAAATCTCTCTCTCTAAATTCAATATTTGTGCTAAAAGTTGATTAAGATAAAGTTTTGGTTTATGGTTGGAATTCGACTTAATTTTCACGAGGATAAAATTTTTGACAAGATCGGGAAAAACCATTATCGAAGTTCATCTTAACCGTTAATGAAGGCTAGTTTTGGGGATATAACCGCAAGATGTGATTACGGCGTGAATTCTTTATTATTTATTTGAGGTTGAAGTGGGATATCACGGTGCGTGTACTTAGTATCCGAAGATATCGGGGTTGGTTGGATGCATGATTCTTTGAGATCCTTGTTCGAGCTTTAGCCGTTTCAAATGACAAAGACTTGAGTTATCTAGTTGAACCCGATGTAAGGAGTTACGTTGTTGTGCTCACGACTTATAACTATCACTTTTAAGGAGTTTGTTGTTGTGCTCAAGTGTCACACTAAGGTGTGGATAATTTGAGAAACTTTAAGTTTACCTTTTTCAATGGAGTTAAGAAAAAGGGTTCTTCGTCGACAAGAGTGCAAGTTTAAGTCACAAGTTCGGGTTATACTACTTGATCTCAAGTTCATCATATTGGGTTTTCTCCATCAATAGTCACTACAAAAATTTGTCGAATGATAATGGGGTCGGTAAAGAGTTAGCTAAGAAGAGTATACTCGAGTAGATAAGTTTTATCGACAATTGATTCTCGAGATATTTATGGTACTTCACACTTGTTCGATTAATTGAACATACATGGTTTCGATGTCTCCAATTTCATCATCAACATCGTGGTGTATGATTCGATTCATTGAAAACATCGGGGAAGAGAGTATAGGTGGTGTCGCTTCCTTTGTCGCTTTTTTATTTTTTGCGAAAACCCTCTCCTTTCATGAATTTCTTCAATCGGGGAAGAATTGAGGCGATCCGTAGTTTAAACGTCTCACTTTGGTGTTATCGTCTCACTTTCACGAGTTATCGTGCGTGAAGTTACCTAATTATGATGTTGTGATGCCTCACATGGTCATTTATCGAGTAATTGCGATTTCTGGTAACTATTATTCCGATGACCGCAACATTCGTGGGTAAGTCGTTTCATTTCGTCTTTCGTGGTTTGTTTGGTGTGAAGCATCTACATACGTGAGAAGATCTTGTTGATTTCTTGCATGTTACCCCGAACGGATTTTCCGCAACAAGTCGATTTACCTTGTGTGGTTTACCGCTCATCTACAAATTCCCCGCGTCTCGAAACGTCAAAGTTAGAGGAAATGTTCATTACATCAAAGTTTGAATCTGTGAAGACGGTTGTCGGTTTGGGGAAGCGATTCGAAACTTCGCCAAAAAGGAGTGTCTGGAGAAGTCTAAAGACATGCGGCATGAATTGGGGAAGTTAATCCAATTTATGCATATTACATCATTTGTCTACAAGTGAAGAAAACGGTTCTCAAGTCAAGGTACCGAAGAAGACAAAGAGCGTAAACTTTCATCATCCTCTGCACTTGAAGAGCTTATGAAGACCTTTCTTTATTTGTTTTCTATATTTGTAGTAAATTTTGTAAGTAATCCCTTGTGTCGTCCCATTGGGGAAGATTGTTGGAATCGCTCTAACTTGTAAATGGAGCGACATTGACGGGATTCTTGTTTCTCTTTGTTACCTTAAACACATGGGCTTGTTATGTCAATTACCCATAGATGTATGTGTTTGGGTATATAAACCCCTCCACACTTCCATGGAGGGGTAAGTCTCATTTGTGTAATTCAACTTTTCTTATCAATAAACACACATAGTTTCTCCCTTCTCCTCACAATTTCTCTCTCTAACATGAAGATGATGTTCTTTCATCTTCCCCGACCTCCCGATTCACCATATCAACCATAGAAATGATCCTTACCATTATCTTGTCTTGCGAAGCCGCACGCGTACCAATATAATAAAAGAAAACACGAAAAATAAAAATGAACTAATAAAAAAATCAAAAATTACATCATCGTACCAGTTTACTTAAAACGTGTCCAAAAATATAAGTTATATAATTTTTCTATTTGGAGTTATACGTTTACAAGTTCAACAGCGGAACGCAAAATACTCTTAGTACTAAATAAAATACAAAAAGTAACAAATACTACTACATTTTTCAAAATAAAAATAAAATTAACTTTACCCTAACCCATGTGCAAACCCACGCCCCCACTCCTCTTTATCTTTTCTGTTTCTCTGCATCCCACCTGCTACTCTTCTTCCCCTCCAATTCTCTCTCTCTCTCTCTCTCTCTCTCTCTCACCCTACCTCCACCATACGCGCCTCCCTCTTTCCCCAAAATAGCTAACCTCCCAAACAATTTTCCTCACCTCACAAATTCAACATAACCGAATATTGATCCACTCTTGGCTTTTCCATGGAAACAAATCGACAAAAGCAAGGTCCCCCATCTGATTTCCTTGTCCCTAGGGGTTGCGGTTGAAGACAAAGCTCAGAAAGAGCCACGTGAAGGCCTGGTAATATTACTCAAAGAGGACTCTTACCCCATCCCCACTTTTGAAGGTCAAGGCAAAGACTTCCCCATCTACACCTTTATAAGGGCCACGAAGGACCTGGGTTTTCACACATATCCCACTCACTCTCACCATCAAAAAGGTTTCTTGGAGTGCTCGATTTGGCTTGGGTGAAGGTTGTGTGAATCCCCAAAAGGAAGGTCTTCGTCAGCATCATAAGGTTCCTATGTCTCCTCTCATTTTAAGTTTGATTTTGATTCTTGTTGTATTATTATTTGTTTTGGTTTAAACTGGTTTTGGGTCAAAAGTGGTGAAACCATTGTCGACCCATAAATATCTTGGGAAATTGATTTACTTGTTTCATGTTAATCGATTTGTACGTAAGAATTGGAAAAAACCATTATCTGCTTTTGATTCATGTGGTCGAAAGACATAAACATTTGTTAAAATAATGGGTTATTGTCCTATAAAATGGTAAAACAAATAAGTACTTATGTTTGAATATGGTGGAATACATTGGCTCAATAAATCGAAGTGTTTAGGATTGAGTTGCTTGTTGCGTTTTCTTTTCTTTCTCGCCTTGTCGAAACAACCTAGCGAAGGTAGAAATGATGCTAATAAACTAAAATTGGTCAAGAGGCTTTTGTTGAAATTGTTAGTTTGGGTAGCTTGGAAATGAGTATCAAAACCTTTCTTTCTTTCCTGGTATAGACGACCAATACAACATCATAGTAGAAAGTTTGGATTTGAAATTGGGCCTGTTTGAACCCTTTAAAACTAGGCGAAGCCCATCATACGCTACTCATTCGACCCACACCGAGCCCCAGCAATTCCCCCCTCGTTACCACTTACCACGGCTACAAAGAACCTTCGAATAGAACCAACATGTTAAAATAATAAACTAGATTTTAAGCTAGCAACTTATAATCGTGAATATATATATATATATATATATATATATATATATATATATATATATATATATATATATATATATATATATATATATATATATAACAGAGGCATTTGGCATTAATGCCACCTCAATGCCACATAATCAAATTTTATGCCACATAATAATTTCATGCCACATAAGCATTTGTTGTCCACATAAGCACTAATTTTTAATTTAATTAGATTTTATATAAATTTCGGATTTTTAATATTTTTTCTAAATTTCGGATTTTTAATAATTATTTTTAATAAATTTTGGATTTTTTTAATTTATTAAAATTTTGTTTTTTTTAATCTTAAAAAAATCATGCATGCAGCTGGATTCGAACCTGGGTCTGTTAGTCTACAAACAATCATGATTACCACTAGACCAACACATTTTTTTATTATAAATTGGAAAACCAAATTTATAAATCTCTACAAATATTTTGATTAGTTTGAAAAGGTATGTATTTATCTACAAAATTATAATCCAAAACCATTATTAAAAAACATACGATATTTTTTTTGCACAAAGAAAACCCTAATCGGAAAATCTCTCCAAGAAGAAAACTCCATCACTAGGGTTTTAATAATTTTTAATGTGTTTTCGTGCATGTTTTGCTGTTCTTGGAGGTTTGATAATGTATCTAAACCCTAATTTCATCTTTTCCTCAATCATCTTCTCTAATGATCGTGACTTTTAATTCTGTAGTTGATTTGAATTTATTTTTTTTAAGCTATGGTTTGTGTGTTTCTTCATCACAGGTTTGTAACCATGAACACTTGACATGCCTGTTTTGATACAAGTATTTGCTAATTCCATCTTTACTTAAATTGATGGAACAATTGCATCTAATATGGAGGATATTTAGGTTAGTTATTGTTTTTTTTTGTCAGCATCTGATTTGATATTTGTTATTCATATTATGTTTGCATATGACTATTTTTCCTATTTTCTTTCGCTTAGGATATCAAAGGCAACAACTTATAACTCATGTACGATTTACAAGCTTTATATGTTTGCTCACAAAGCTCGATAGCCCTTGAAGGTATTTTTGACAAACAATTTATTCCTTTGTTTATAAAGTTCATGTTCATGATATATTGCATATATGTTTTAATGAATAACAGTGAAGGAACTAGGAAGTTATACCATACAGCAAAAGAAAAGTTTTAAAAGCTCACCACCACGTATTGTGAAGAAAAGCTCTGATAACCCTTCAGAAGGTATATTTTTGACAAACAATTAATTCCTCTGTTTATAAAATTCATGTTCATGGTATATAGCATATACGTTTTTTAATGAATGACAGTGAAGGAACTAGGAAAGAATACCATACAACAAAAGAAAAGTTTTAAAAACCCTCCACCATGTATTATGTTGTTAGATAGCTTAACATGCATTGTTTATTAATTAAAAGAGTTTACACCTATATGTTTTTGAATCTGCAACAGTTAAGCCTCGACAAAAGATAACTACTGTAATGGAAACATCCATGTTTGAATGTGACACACCAGGTAGAAGCTCCGGAATCCATGTTTTGAATGTTGGAAACCAGCCAGAAGGTAGTATGTTGTTTAACGTTTTATATATACATTATACATTGTACTTAGACTATGTTGATTAATTCATAACATCTAATCCACCACCAAAGAGAAGTTTTGGAAAGCAATCATCATCTTTTGAAGCACATTCAACTCATGAAAGCTCTGAGATTGATACTTTCAACTTTGAATCCCTCTCATCAGGTAGTATGTTCATAAAAAAAATCTATAAGTTTAGGAAGAAGATATGGTGTTCAAGGCACTTGCAGATTTGGCCTTTAAGAATATTTCAAGAGAATCTACTCAAACAATCTAAAAAACCAAAACAAGAGTCTGATTTTTTTCTTGAGCAGTGCATCTGCTGAAGTGATTGCTAATGTAGCTCTTTGTCCTTTTGAGGCTATTAAAGTTCGTGTTCAAGCTCAAACTCATTTTGCAAAGGGTCTAATTGATGGGTTTCCAAAACTATACGCGTCTGAAGGTCTTCGTGGGTACAAACTTCACAATTCTCGTCTTTATTAATTCTAAACTATCATTGCCGTAATTGTAACCGTTCGTTTTGCAGATTTTACAAAGGGCTCATTCCACTTTTGGGTCGTAACTTACCATGTAAAGAAATGCTAATATATGATCTACTTGACTAAAAGATTAGTTTGCATGTTCAAGTCTTGATGTTTCTTGGTTCTTATGGGCAGTTTCTATGATCATGTTTTCAACTTTTGAGCACTCGGTGGATTCTATTTATCGTAATGCAATTCAAAGAAAAAAGGATGATTGTTCGGTCACACAACAACTTGGGGTAACATGTTTAGCTGGATATGTTGCGTGATATATTGGGAGTATTATTTCAAACCCTGCAGATAATATTGTTGCTTCTTTTAATAACAGGAAAGCTGGTAGTCTGAAGATGGTAAACCCTTTTTCTATTTTGATTGTTAATTCGTTCTTTCTGATGTCATAATTCGGTTGGTTGTCACTTGAAATGTAAACAAAGTTGTGAAGAAAATTGGAAAAAGGAGAAGCACAATGGAGAAGCACCGGTGAAAATAAGAGAAGCACAATGGATAGTATCTATCCCAACGAGACATTGGTAGGTGATGAGTGTGTAAATACTCATCATTTTTGTACAAAATAAAGCGCAAAATCATCCGAAAACACTCGAAACACATCAAAATGATCAAAATATCACAAATCGTTGTTTTATGTGTTTTAAATATAAAAATATCAAAATCGGATGAAAACATATCAAATTTGCAAAATTGCGGTTTAGTCCCCAAGTTTCTTAAATTGTCAAAAATAGTCCACGAGCCAAAATTTCAAAGAAAAGTCACCAAAGGTCTTTTTAAAATCACAAATTGTCATATTTAGTCCTTTGGTGAGAAATCTAAAAGTTTTGAGAAAATTACAATTTAGTCCCTGAAAATCCAAAATGTTCAAAACCAGTCCTTGGGAATTTTCAAAAGTGTCAAAACCAAACCTTGGACTATTAAATATTGGCAAAACAAACCCTTGGATCACTCTTCATAATTTACAGATCGGGTCCCTCATCTTTCAAAGATTTACATGTTTGGTCCCTTGTGTTAATATTTCTACAAACCATCCGGACCCTATTTTATTAACCCAAGCCCAATTATTAACACCTTTGGCCCAATCCCTTTACCCGGTCCAAGACCCCAACCCGACCAACCCAAAACCCAACCATTTAAATAATACAAAACCCGCCCCCAGTTTGTCTTCCCCGACATCCTGTCTGCTACCACCTCCAGCCACCAACCAGCCTACCAACCCACTCTACTTCACCCATTGTTCCCCCCCTCCTCACCAACCTTACAAGTGCATTAAATGCTACCTCTTTCCTGTCCCAGATATCAAAAGCCAATTTTGGCGCCAAAACAAGATTAAGGGCCAGGATTGAGTTTAGCCAATCAATGGCTCATATTTGTGCTGGGAAGTGCTCAGAAAGGAGAGAGAAACTCTTTGGAGCTTATAAGAGTCCAAGAGGATGCATCAAGAGATAGTCAGTCTTAGTTTTTAAAAATTGTATGTCGAATTTCAATTCCTTAGTCTAAGTTAGCTTTGTACTGGTATTTTTAAGTTCATTTGTATTCAAGTTAATCATTTAAGTGTATTGCAACTTAATTTCGATGATCAATTCAAGTTTTAAGTTCAATTTCCAAATTTTATATTCTTGTTGAAATTTTTAATCTCAAAATCATTGTCCAATCTTTTAGCGATTGTAGTTTTAAGCTTAAACAAGCTCCAATAAGCTTGTCAAAGCTTTGTATAAGCTTATTTATACATTTCATGCAACTTTGGCAACTGGTCAACAAAAGTCAAATTTGGAACAAGAATGGTGCAGGGGTGATATGGTTTGATTCAGAAGGGAAAATGGGTTGAAATGGAAGCAGTGGGTTGATTTGTATAGGATAGTGTTCCTTGGTTTCACTGTTGGCTAGCCATAGTGGCTTTGGACCTATTGTAAGTGATTCCCAAGATTCTTGCATACACTGTGTTTGTGGCTATAACCTGTTAAAACTTGTTCATTCTGTGTTCATTAAGTTAGAATAACTTAGTTTGATCAATAAAACTAGCTAGATTAGAGATTAGATTAGTTTTGATTACAAATTAGAAGTTAAAGGGGTGTTTGGTTTGTAGTGTAACTTTGTTTAAAAAGTACATTCATTGTATGATAATTGTTGGTCTATGTTTGTGTGACTCAAATTAGTTCATATCTGTCCAAGTTTTTGCATGTAAAACATTAAAAGTCAATATCTCTTGAAATCATCTTATTGAGTGATCATTGTGGATTTTGAATTGCAAAACCTTATTTTGTGCTTAAAAGTCCTAAACAAAGCTTGCTTCATTCTCATTTCATCAAAAGAGATCAATATCAATCATTAAATTGGATCAAAACTTCACCAAAGTCAACTTTGCAATCCATTTTCAAAAGTCAAAATGTCAAAAATTGGTTTTGCGGATCTTGCAGATTGTGCAGATCTTATTAAAGCTTTCAAGGTCTGAATTTTTGGTTATAAGTAGTCTACTAGGAGGTCTATAGGACCTCACATCTGGTTTTAGCTTTAGCTTTCGGATAAGCTTGTGAAGCTCAAAATAGGCCCCATTTGCCTGCTCCAACTCAATTAATTGGTGATTTTCGAGTTTATCCAAGCTTGCACGAGCTTATTGAAGCTTTTCAAGGGCTGGTTTTTGGTCATAGGTAGTCACTTAGGTCTAGTTTAGAACTTGATAATTGGATTTTAGTTTGTAGCTTATTTGGGTGCTTATTTTTGGTGCGCAAGTTGATACCAATTTCTTTTTAGCTTAATATCAATAACACCAACCCGAGTTATCTTGGTAATCAATGATTGTAGCTTGTTGATTTAAGTTTCATTTGGTCATTTTAGTATTCCATAGTTTACATTTCCGATGTGATAGCTTATTTGCTCATTTGCTTATCAAGTGCTTATTTCAATAAGCACTTGATTCATCGATTCAATTCTCTCCACATAACATACTGTTTTTCCAATTTTCCTAGCTTCTTATCATTATTTTAGAATTTTCCTGAAATTTTCAGATTTTTATAAATTTGTTTTGCTATTTTTCTTAATTTTAATTAGTTTTAGCACTTTTTAAATAGCATTTAATACAAAAATTCGAAAAGGTCCAAAAAATAAGTTTTCATTTTCTTAGGCTTAGATAAATATAAAAGTGAAAAAGTAATTTTCCATATTTTCATAGTTCATTTGGTAATTTTTAGTGATTTAATTAGTTTTAATAGTTTAAAATTCCTAGAAAATAGATAAATAGTCATAAAAATACAAAATAGTTTTGAAAAGTCTATTTTGATATTTTAGACTTTTCCAAGTTTTAATCTCATCTTTCTAGCCTAATTTCCTATTTTCTTGTATTTTAGGTAATTAATTAATAATTAAAAATAGTTTTTAATTAGATAATTAGTTTTAAAAATAATTTTCTTTTTCTAAAAAGTTTCTTTTATCATTAGGTTTGTAAAAACATCATTTTTATTTTTTTAGGATTAATATTGAATTAGTTTCACGTTTTTAGTCAGACGTCGCGTAGATTTTAATTTCGGGCCAGTAAAAACATAAAAACAAAAACATCATTTTAATTATAGTGATAGCGTTTATTTAATAGGTTTTATCTTTTAATTCCCTTTCATTTGCATTTTAGCCTTTGTAGTTGTTTTATATTTCGTAGTTATAATAATATCATAATCCTTTTCGTTCAAACTCCTCGATCACTAT
This sequence comes from Chrysanthemum lavandulifolium, assembly GCA_022545495.1. Taxonomy (NCBI): domain Eukaryota; kingdom Viridiplantae; phylum Streptophyta; class Magnoliopsida; order Asterales; family Asteraceae; genus Chrysanthemum; species Chrysanthemum lavandulifolium. Next base: position 191,475,548 of record CM040245.1, on the reverse strand, counting down.
CGTTGATTGATCCATTGCATAGCTCATTTGGGACATAACGACCGGGAGACCCTATACTCTCGGATCCTCATTGATTTCGTGCTTGAACTGTTTTAAGTCCATTACGACTTGGCGGTTTAAGCGCATCAAGAGTCTCTTGAAGTTCTTGAAAGTATCATGCACAATGGATAGTTATTGAACCTGTTTTTCATCTATATGTAAAGGAACTTACACCATCCGATTGATACTCTTTTTAGGTTGATTAGCCGCCTCTTGAAGTTCTTGAAAGTATCACGCACAATGGATAGTTCTCACCCTACCAATAGTTCACGTCGACCAATCCGATCGTTATTACATCCGAGACTATTCAAGTTAGTCCAATGAAGCAAGTTTGTTACTATTCAATCGAGAGCAATCATTGCATTTCAACGCCGATGAAGTCAACAACCTCTAAAAGGTTTGGTACTGCTAAATGAAGGCTGGATTTTGATGGTTCTGAGATAACGACTTCTGATATCGTGACTTCTGATATCCCGACATCTAACGAAAATACTACAGGATCTCCTTCAGAAGATGATGCTTTTGACTTAGATTTTCCTAATTTAGATTGTCTAGAAGATTTTAATTTGAGCGATTTGTTGGGTGATTTTGATGATGGTGAGGGACTCAATTATTTTTTCCACAAAGATAACGGATTGTGTATTATTGGTTAAATGTCAAGTTAAAATACTAAAGGTGAAGTTAGTATTAGCCGCTAAGGATTATGCAAGGGCCATTTCAGATGCATGATATATTCTTAAAGAAGACGAGGACAATCTAGATGCATTGTCGCTCCTTGGTAGTGCCTACTATTATTTAGTCGATCATGACGTTGCTACAAGGTGTTCATTCGACTGTTTTTATACACGAATATAAATGAAACCGAAAGTAAATATTTATCTAGCACTCTTCTATAAAAGTAGTTAATACCTTTTGATACTCTAGGTAGGCATTACCGTAAAGGCTTGGTCGGACCTGAACACAGTGAATTGAAGAAAGCATATTTTGGTTTGAAGAATTTCTTGAGGAAGACAAAAATGTAACCAACTTGATATTTGTAGCTAATTTAATCATACTTTTGAGTTTTCTATGTCTCTCAAATTTAAGTTTTTATTGCGCGTAAGATAATAAATAGAAGGGGAAGCTACGTGGTGAATTGAAGGACTATAAGGAAACTTTTGCTTTAGACCCTAATCACATGGCACACAATGTGCATCTCGTTTTGCTTATGTAGCGTTTGTTAAGCTTGGTAGAGGAAAGGATGCCTTAAACTCTTGCACATAAGTTCTTCTTGTTGATGAACAACATGTTGAAGATTTGGTTCAGTCCTCGACTTGTTCTCTTTAATCTTAGACTCAAGATACAAGATGTTATAAACTTAATCTTATTAATTAAGGGTAATTTGTCTTGATTTGCTACTAGATGCAGGAAGGAGAGGTGGTGACATGTTCGAGCAATGTAATGCGACTCTTTTCGGTGGTGTTCTTGGAGGACTTGGGCAGTATGGGATAATTACTCGAGCCAGAATTTCACTTGAACCAGCTGCACCCATGGTAAAATATGACATACATCTATATAATAAGAATAAAAAGGTTAAGCTTTATGGTTAGTAATATCTATGAGACTTCAAAATATTGAAAGTATAAAAGTTGGTTTTTAGTATAAAGCCCGTAAAAATTTTATAGCGTTAAGTGAACCGGCCATGTCTTTAACTTAGAGTAATGTGGTCCGCTGGTGCATATAGACGATGTTTGGGACAACTAACACCCAGGTGTAACATCTGGAGTGTAATCGTTGTTAAAATGGGGGGTTCTTAGGTTCAATTTGTAGTTGATGCATGTTTTCCTCTTGGGATAAGCGTAGAGGCGCACCTTGAATATTTGTACATGTGCATCTTCTACGCTATATTAAGTTTTCATTCGTGTGTGTGCAATATATTGTTGGAATTTAACCTTCTGTGTGCAATATACATGTAACACATTGAAGAGCACAAAAAATAAATTTTTTGTTAGAGATATGTAAATTATATTTTGGGTAAAGTTTAGTTTGTTTGATGGTATGGAAATCAACTATGTAACTTTATAAATTATGCATTTTTTTGATACCTCTTCCACCAAATTGCATTCAGTTAAGCACCATTGGATGTATTGCCCACAAGGTATTTGAAATTTTTGTCAATTAATGGTTTCCTTTATTTTAATGACAAGCATATAAACAAACTAATTTGTTATGCAAACTTGAAAAAATAAATTAGTAGAAGGATCAGGTGATGGGTTCTTATGGATTACTTTTCTTGAGTATGCTTCAAAAAACAAATAATAAAACATATGTTATTGTTACGGCGTCGCCTATGCAATCATTTACATGTCAGAATTGGTAACAATTCCAGTGGGACTAGACTGGCTCTGCGGTTTAAAAGAGCATAGGTTATCGTTATATTAGCAACCATGCCATTATGTGAAATCGATTACATGTCTATGCAATTCTTTATCTTTTAGGGGCTATTTAATCTGGACGTAGGAATCGATCATATGTTTGGCATTATATATGATATCTAATACGGAGTATTTTAGAAAGTTATGTACGCTTATTTTATCTATAATTGTTATTTTAAAGGCAGAGGGTAATGGGTCAAAACAAGCTATTTTGTATGGGGAGTGACCCAAACTGGTTTAGTATGCAAATATGATAACTTCAATAAGGCGAGTTTGGACAAAATATGTTCCATGGTTTTTGACATAAAAATATTTTATGGGCTGTTTGGACAAGATACTCTTTTAGGGACTGTTTATACATAATTTCTTATAAGGGTGTTTGGATATAATTTATATCGAAATGTTTGGACAAATAACTCTCTTAAGGGATGTTTGGGTCATAACAAATGCAAGCTAATCCTACCATATCATGATGTGAGCTTTAAATGGCGATTTGAGACCATTGTTTCTTTTAAGTAACTATTGAAAGTGGCATTCATTGCACTCTCACAAAATAATAAATAAATTTAGTGGTTATACTAATGGTGTCGGTTTTGAAACATGTACTTACTAATGAGTTTTTATATTTTGTTTTATCTACAACGGAGATTTAGCTTTCGAGTTTAGCCACAATATTCTCCGGTGGAGAGAAATGAGGTCAGGGATCCCAATGCAACATACGAAAGTCGACTTTCATTCACCCTACTATTTTATATATTAACCACAAAACCTCGAAATAGATAACTAAATCTTTTTCATGGTACATATTGTACGAGCTACTAAGTTTAATTTTCTTCTTATTTAAGATTCATATTATTGTACCAACAAAAGCATAATATTTGTGATGATTATTTTAGTTATGCATTATAGATATGTGGTTTCCTAAACATGTGTTTTCGTGCGGTATTTGACATTAGATGGAATGATAGATTGGTGAATCTTGGATTTGAAGATGATGTCAAAAGAAGTATTCGATCACTTCAAAGCACAAAGACAAACTCTCCTATTTTCTAAAACCATGCCTGGTAAGATCCAAAATCTCACCCGAAGTGCTTTGGGCAAACGTGTCACGGTCAACGTGGGTCGAGCAAGAGCAACAAATATGGATGTTATCCAAGAAGTTGAATACGTGAAACAAGAAGTTAAACTCGTGTACCTACTCGAATGCCTACAAAAATCATCACATCCTGTTATAGTGTTTTGTGAAAACAAACGCTGATGATTTTCACGAGCATCTTTTATTAAAAGGAGTGAAAGCAGTAGCCATCCATGGTGGGAAGATCAGGAGGAATGTAAATACACAATTTCATCTTTTAATCATAATACGCAAGTTTAGAGGTTGTTGAGACAACTTCAAGAGAGGGTCGAAAAGATGGAGCATGTTTGCCAACCAGTTGTAACACATTGAGGATGTTATGGTGAGACTTTTCGAGGCGGTGCTTTCCAGAAAGAGTGGTTTTGCTTAGATGAGAGATGAGCAGTTACATCGATTACACGTGAGAATTACTGAACCTACCACACAAGCAGCCTTGGAAGCGCCAACATAATCACACTGCCATTTAGCAATGCAAACAAAGAAGGCTCTTGGTATTTGCTTCAAACGCGTTGAAAATATCAGAACGGCTCACAAGTTCAAATTACCGTAACTACTACTTATGAGAGGGGACTTCGAAGTTGATTAATGAGGGTCAAATGAGCGTTTCTGGGATACACATGCTTTTGAACATAAACCCTGAGGCCAAGGTTAATGCCAAGGTTAATGTCTAATGAGACAAATGCCATTTTTCAATAGTTTCGTGTATAAGCTAATAGTCGGAACAATTGTTATGGCTTTATGTTATTGTCATCGTGGTTTGTTTACTTAACAAGTAATTTTGTAATCTTATGAAACTATCAAAACAAGGTTTTGTCTAAGTCATATTTGAATATGTGTAAACCTTCTATTGGCTATTTAAATTAAATAATATTAAGTCATTAAATTATTTGTAGCCTAAAAGTTTGAACAATGCCTTGTGCCAAAACTCGACATAACATTCTTCTTTGTGATGAGCCACAAAATTTTAGTTGTACTTATTTTGGCACTATTTGTTATTCCATCTCTTTCATGTACTTCTCATTTTAAAGTCGTAATTGAGCGACTAAAACACACTCATGTCAAGAATATGATGATGGCCCAATGAATCTTATAGGCGAGGATGATGAAGAGGCATTGCCTACTCATGACATCAATGTACCGCTGGTAGCTTTAACTTTTACCGATCCGAGTTCAATAATAACATACATAATTTCGAATACGTAGTCGGTCAACTACTATCTACATGGTCCGTATAACCTTAGTTTTCATGATATCATGTTGGATTTACAGGAATCAGATGCAATGAAACCGTACAATTGTAAAAAAAGTTAAAGATATAGAACCCGACTGAGAGGTTAACCAAATCTCATGATAGTGAAGATGAGTTGTACCGATGGAGTCGCTATAAAAGTGATATATAACAAATAAATTAAACAAACACCCACTGGAGATTTGTTTCTTAAACTTATTTAGCTACCGACCATTGAAACTTTGTTACATCGCCACCCCAAATTAGTTATAAGTATAGAATATGGACCTTCTCTTAAATGTTGTGTTGTGACAAAGACGGAACAACTTTACAAAAGCGTTGTCTATAAATAAGTTTTTCATAGATTATAAGTTTTTTTTTTTTTTTTTTTTTTTTTTTTAATACAAAATTAAATATATGTAATTTTATTACGGTTATTTTAACATTATATTTGTTCAACGTTAATCTATCAAGCATTTTACTATTTTCTTTATTTTATAGGGGAATTGCATATATATCCTTCCAAAGCCTCATAATTGCATATATATCCAATCAAATCATAATTGAATATATATATTTCCAAAGCTTTAAAGTTGTCAAATATATCTAAATGATTAATGTAAATATTTTTAATAGAAAAAAATGTCTAATAATTATAATTGATATAAAAATGACGATTATTATTATTATTATTATTATTATTTTACAATTACAAAATATCCTTTTATTGGTTTGAATTTTACTATGCCACTTGATCTATATATATAGGAGTTTATGTTTAGATGGAAAGACGGATGGTGTTGTTGATATTCTTATTCAAGATTTGTCGATACCGAACACGTTTGAGTCGTCGAACATGGTTGCTCTTTCTTTTTATGTATTAATTATAAACTATTTGTCAAGTGATCAGAAAGTGCGTTATTAGAATTGGATTGATAAAAATACCTTGCTCTTAATAGAGGAAAGGGAAAAGGCTATTGTCATTCTCTTTGTGTTTCCTCAAGCTTTCATATACTTATTTTTGTTTTCTCATGTGGTTCTAATGCTTTTGGTATTAATGGAGGTTGTTACATCCAAAAGTGTCACATTCTTTTGTTTTCCTCTTTGAACCCACAAAGTACAAACCATCATTTGGAGACTTTGTAGATGTCGAATTAACAAAAAGAAGCTCTCGCTTAGGAATTTAATAGATAATTCGGTTGAAAAATTGAGTACATGGTCTATGATGATGACTCACATGAAACAAGGTTGACAAGATGGTGTTACTTCTTAGATAGTGGCTAGGTAATAAAAAGAATGGTGGTTAGTCACCACATGGTTAGTTTGACAATCGCATATAGTTATCTTAACGAGTTTATGATCAAGTTAGTACTTGCTTTCCAATTTTATTGAAATCTTATAATTGATACCGATAACCGACATAGTTCATTACATTGAAGTGGTGCTTGATGTTGATCTACAAAAGCTATGTGTTCGGTTCGTCATGGATAGAGTTGGTTTGGTTGGATCGGATGGACCTACATATTGTGTAGCATTTGGCATCACTTACATGGTATGCCCGCCAACACATGGTGGTCATGGCTTCTTCAGATGAAGCCAAACTTGAAAACATGGTAGCTACTCGCACCCATTGATGATGACCTTCCGAGAGTCAATGGTTTTGATGTACCTCTTCCTCCCAACACTAAAAAGATAAAAACTAACAAAATTTAAGCTCTTTTTAGCAAAAAAAAGGTTTTAATAAATATTGTTTGACAATTCAAAAAATGTATTTCGTTAACAAAAACAAAAACAAATAATTATAAGTCATGCCCGCCCATTAGGCGGCTAACTAGTATATATATATATATATATATATATATATATATATATATATATATATATATATATATATATATATATATATATATATATATATATATATACACAAAACATTCTTATAAATAATAAAACATGACTTATACTTTTGTTATTATTAATAAATAATCGCTATTTTGAAATGACGACTTTTATACGGTAAACTACATTTTGTAAATTTTAAAAATGATTTTGCAAAGGACTTATGTTTACATTCTCAACGACAACTTTATAAATTAAATTCACTATTATCGCTATAAATTAAACGAAGTCTTCAAACAATAAATTGCACGAGTTTTACATAAACAAAACTGTTAGTTTCTTTACAATAATACGTTAATTTAAAAACTATATTTAAAATGTATAAACGAGATCATGTCGATTTTCCTTATAAAATAACAGCATCATGTTTATATCGTCTATACTTTTATAAATGACATATAACTTCTATTAATCAACATACACTCATATGTAAACATTCATATACTAAAACAAGATTTATTGTAACACAATAATAATCTTCTACACTTAGTCGCCAAATATATTTTAGGCATATAAACAAGTTATACCCATTTTTCTAAAAGACCATTACAACTTATAAACTAAATATATTTATTTTAACTTTCATAATAAAACTATTACTTTTCTTATATATGCATATGGTTTAAGCGACGTATTTATAACGTAAATACGTTTACTATTTACATGCGATATTTTCCGTACATCATCTTTCGGTTACGACAAACCAAAGACTCATCCATTTTATTTGTACACGTATACTTAAATACTTCCATTAGCCAATGTTCCATACTATAAATGAATGTCACACAAACCTTAAATGACTTAAACTTTTGATGTATATAAATATTATCGAGTCAAAATATAAAGATAGTAACTAAAGTATGGTTATATTAACTATAGGTCGCGTGACGGTACTTTGTGCATCTACTACTTGAATTTTTCACTACTCGGATACTACTTTGCTAAGGTGAGTTCATACCCTCGCTTTTACTTATTTTTCAACCCCCGCGAGGGAGATGCATGCTATAAACTAGAACACAAGTCTTTTCTTTAATTGTATGCTTGCCTGATTATCATTATTATTGCTTAAGTTGCCTGCCAAAAGTCCCCTACATCATGAACCATGAATCACTTGCGAGTGAACGTAAATATTGTGAATAGTACTATGGGAATTAACGACCGCGACTCGGTTATCGGAAATAACCGGGACGCACCATATTTGATGATCTATATGTAATTGGCTATTATATCTGGGGTAATTTTATTACGTACACCAGTAATTAGGTGTATGCAGTTAGTTTGGTGTCATGAGCTTATTGCATAATAATGATTATTTTTCCATGGTAATTGTCTTCGAAGCAATTATCATCTCTTACTTGTGTTCAACCATTTAATTAAACCTATGAACATCACTCAACATTTTTGTTGATCTTTTTAAGCATGTTTATCTCAGGTACTAACTAGGAAAAACTTGAAGGTGCGGAGTGTACAGAATGGAATGCTGGAAGTGGTGTTTTAAATAAAGTTATCATTTCTCAAACTTTGATTTTATCTTTTGTGTAACTTCAAAACTTGTGGTATTTTCTCTTGTGATCCAAAACATTGAGTTTTTATGAAACGATAACAATCTTTTATTAAAAACGTCTCTTTAGAGTCGTTTTCTATGACTTATGACTGTGATCCTCTAAGTAATACCCCAAGTAGTCTTCCGCTGTCACATTGTGATTTTGGGGGTGTTACAGATTGGCATCAGAGCCTAGGTTATAGAGAACCAACTTGTATTTTCAAAACAAATTGGACTATAACCACGTTTTCAAATGGACCGTTTTACACCACCACTTCGCATCCTCCGCGCCTACTTCGTACCGATAACATGTATGAGATTCGCTTGGCGAATAATGCATGACTAGTAAAACTTTGCATGATAAAAACTTATAATGTTAACTTTCATTTAGTTAGGCATTTAGATTTGCGTGGCAGATTATGCGCGACTACCTAAATATTATTTACTGCATGGCATTACTTATACTTATAAATGCATATTTTCTTTTGGGTTGTTACAGTACCATGTCTTCTGCTTCACACCCTGTTGATCTGACCTCTGACACTGAGATCGAGGATGCCATGTCCTCTACTACCGTGCCCGTGGCACCGACTGTTCTCGCATCTAGGTCCCCGGCTGTGACATCTGGAGAGACTGAGCCCTTTGAGGAGGGTGAGGTCGCTGCACTCCACCTGCCTTAGTCATACCTGAGCGTCTGCCTGTTTTTGGTCCCCTACCTATGATCAATATCTTGAGTCACAACAGTGGCTGTCCCCTTTGGACATTGTATCTCAGATACCTTCACACACTGATTCTGGGTCCTCCACCACTTCTCACTCATCACTACCTATTCGTCGAAGGCGAAAGCGAGCTAGGGTTCTCAAACCCTACAAGCCTGCGCCCTTCGGCAAGCCATTCCGATACCATAAGGATGGTGTGATCTTCATACACATCGCTCAGAAACGAGTGAAGGCACCCACCACCTTTGTTTCACCTACTGACATACCATCATCTTCGGCTTTCCCACCCCCAGCTTCACCTACATCATCACCGATACCTACTTCACCGCTACCACCACCCACCACTTTCATCTACCAGACCACTACTGTACCAGCTTCATCTCCATCCCATGCATCATCACCGTTGGTGATGCATACTGAGCTTGTGATATCACTTAGGGAGAGGGTCCATTTCCCACCTTCACATTCCGACCCATATCATTATGTTGTGACTTGTACCTGTGAGCCGGGACCCCATAGGAGGGTTGACGCTAGACGTTGGTCCTTCTTGATGCTGGTCATTAGTCGATGGAGGTCAGAAGAGGGTTCACCGAGTGCTACGGAGCTTGGAGATCATTTGTTTGCTACTGCTGAGATTCTTCCTGTTATGGGAGAACCTCTTCCCCACACGGTTCCATTGTTACCTGCACGACTTCTGCGATGTGAGGATCTGCTTAAGGAGGCTATGTCATACGTCGATGAGGTTCCATTGGTCCGGATTGAGAGTATTGAGGAGGAGGTCGAGAACCTTGTTATCGGGAGGATCGCGATGGAGGAGGTGTTTGATAGGATTGGTACTCAGTCTGAGCGAGGCAGTGACAGTTCTGGAGCGGAGGATGGAGTCGGAGAGATTGGATTTGCTGGATAGAGTTGAGATGCTAGAGGGAGTTGTACAGCGACAGTCTGAGCAGATGGTGATCATGGAGATGCGTACTACGACACTTGAGCAGAGATTAGAGGCGAGAGATAGGGAGATGGATGACTTGGCTGAGCTTGTTCGTGACTTGCAGCATCGAGTGAGTGGCTCACCCGACAGCACATAGATCGGAGATTCACCTACTTAGTCTACTAGTACTTTAGCTTTTGCCGCTTTGTGGGCGCTGATAGAGCTTTGTATTCGCATGTTTTGTTAAACTATCGAACAAGCTATTGGTGTGACATTGTATGGTTATCGTATCACTATGTATGGATGATGGACCTATGACATTATGGTTGTTTTTCTTATGTTCTTATGTATGGTGATCTTTCTTATGCATCGATTTATATGAATCGAAGTGATCATTTATATATATTCTCTTGTGTGGTTCTAACATGTTGTGATTCTTTCTTATGATGATTATACTCTATTAATATAATGTGATGATCTTGACTATTATGAAATCATTTTTGTAATAATTCTCACTTATGTTGAATGATTCTAAAATCTGAGTGTATGTCTTTAGAAAAATGGCAAGAACGAGATTTACCCCTACTCCAACTCCTGAGATGACCCCTGATGTAATTCGGAGAATGGTTACTAATGAGATTGGTGCTGCTTTTGTTGCACGTCCTGCTGAGGCGGTTCAAACAAATGAAGCCGCGAATCGAGCCAATCAGAATGACACTATTGTGAATCGCAAATGTGGGTACAAGGAGTTTATGAATTGCAAACCTACCTTCTTCAAAGGAACCGAAGGCTGTTGGCCTTATTCATTGGTTCGAAAGGTCCAAACCGTGTTTCTCCTAAGTGATTGCTCGGAAGATTGCAAGGTGAAATTTGCTCTTGGTACTCTACTAGAAGATGCATTGTCTTGGTGGAAAGCTTATGCCTAACCTATTGGTATGGAAGAAGCTACAAAACCACTGGACCGAATCAAGCAATTGATGATGAAGCAATACTGCCCAAGGACCGAGATCAAGAAACTGGAAGATGAGTTCTATCATCTAACTACTAAGGGCAATGATCTCAAAACCTACTTCAAGCGTTTCCAAGAATTGAAAGCCCTATGCCCATCCATGGTTTCTGATAATGTCAAGTTGCTAGAAAACCTCATTGGGGGATTACCCAGAAGCATTGAGGGCAATGTTACTGCATCAAAGCCCAAGACTGTGGAAGAAGTGATCACAATTTCCTACCAACTCATGGATCAAGTCTTGAAACATGGACCCGTGCAAGGCGGTAACGATAACAAAAGGAAATTTGATGACCATCGAGGCAACACTTCCAACAACTACCATCATAACAACTCTTTCCATCACAACAATAACCACAACAACAAAAATCAAGGCCGCAACAATCATAACCAACACCGCAACAACAATCCCAACCCATACCACCAAAACCGAAACAACCACCACAATCAACAAAACCGTAGACAAGAAGTTGCGCAGGCTTATGCTGCTACTCCCGCCACTGGAAGAGGCTATGCTGGATCACACCCTTTGTGCACTCGATGCAACCTGCATCATGTGGTACATTGTACTATTAAGTGTGGGAAGTGTAACAAGGTGGGTCATACTACAAGGATTGCCAAGCCTCGCTACGAAGTAACCTTCAACCCATGCGAATAACTTGCTTGGATGTGGAGAAGTCGGGCATGTCAAGAGTAGATGCCCAAAACTGTACGGGAACAACAACAACAACCCTGCTAGAGCAAGAGCTTATGTGCTAGGAGATGGAGATGCACAACAAAACCCGGATGTCATCACGGGTACGTTTTCACTTAATCATCATTTAGCTAAAGTGTTATTTGATTCTGGAGCCGACAAAAGCTTTCTGTCTTCTAAGTTTGCACCCTTGCTAAAAGTCACACCAACTACCCTAGATACCACTTATGAATTAGAGTTAGCCGATGGTAAAATAGTAGGAACTAACACTATCCTTCGAGGTTGCAACCTATCTTTATCAAATCACCCGTTCGATATAGACCTTATGCCTATCCAACTTGGTAGCTTCGATGATGTCATTGGCATGGATTGGCTATCCAAGAATCATGCAAGAATCATTTACGACGAGAAAGTCATTCACATTCCTCTTAATGGCAAAACTCTAATCATTCGGGGTAATCATAGTAAGACCCGATTGAAAATCATCTCGTGCGTTAAAGCGCAAAGCACGAGAAAAGGATGCCACATTTTCTAGCACAAGTAACGGAGAAGAAGAAAGCGGATGGGAAACAACTAAAGACGTCCCGTGGCTGGGACTTTCCCAAAGTATTTCACAAGACTTGCACGCCTTCCTCCAATTCGGCAAGTAGAATTCCAAATCGAGCTAGTGCACCTCCGAACTACAAGAATTGTCTGACCAACTTCAAGAACTATCCGGAAAAGGATTCATTCGACCGAGTTCTTCGCCTTGGGGAGCTCCGGTCTTATTTGTCAAAAAGAAGGATGGATCTTTCTGAATGTGTATCGATTACCGAGAGTTGAACAAGCTAACGGTGAAGAATCACTATCCATTACCTAGGATTGACGATCTGTTTGACCAACTGCAAGGGTCAAGCGTCTACTCAAAGATTGATCTGAGATCCGGGTATCACCAACTGAGAGTTAGAGAAGAAGATATTCCAAAAACTGCTTTTCGAACACGCTACGGCCACTATGAGGTCCAAGTGATGCGATTTGGTTTGGCAAACGCACTGGCAGTGTTTATGGACCTAATGAACTGAGTGTGTAAACCTTACTTGGACAAATTTGTGATTGTGTTCATCGACGACATTCTCATTTACTCCCGCAACAAGGAAGAGCATGCGGAACACTTGAAAACCATTCTAGAGCTACTCAAGAAGGAAGAACTGTATGCTAAGTTTTCCGAGTGCGACTTCTGGATTCAAAAGGTTCAATTCCTTGGTCACGTGATAGATAGTAATGGTCTTCATGTCGATCCTTCAAAAATCGAAGCGGTTAAGGATTGGTCATCCCCTACTACCCCTACCGAGATACGCCAATTTTTGGGTCTTGCGGGTTATTATCGAAGATTTATCGAGGGATTCTAGAAAATCGCTAAACCTCTAAAGGAGTTAACCCAGAAAAAGAAGAATTTTGACTGGGGTGAAGAACAAGAGTTAGCCTTTCAACTCTTGAAACAAAAGCTTTGTGAAGCTTCTATCTTAGTTCTACCCAACGGAGTGGAAGATTTTGTGGTCTACTGTGATGCATCACACCTAGGGTTAGGTGCGGTATTGATGCAAAGAAACAAGGTGATCACCTATGCTTCGCGACAACTCAAAACTCACGAAAAGAACTACACTACCCATGACTTGGAATTGGGAGCTGTGGTTTTCGCTCTCAAAATATGGAGACATTACCTATATGGAACCAAGTGTACGGTGTTTACCGACCATAAAAGTCTCCAACACATTCTTGATCAAAAGGAGTTAAACATGCGACAACGCCGATGGATAGAATTGCTTAGTGATTACGACTGTGAAATCCGTTATCACACGGGAAAAGCAAATGTCGTGGCTGATGCTCTTAGTCGAAACGATCGACCTAAACCTCTCCGAGTAAGATCTTTGGGAATGACAATTAAGTTACCCTTCCATAAAAATCCTTGAAGCTCAAGTGAAGCTCTCAAACACGAAAACCGTCCCAACGAGAAAATCTTTGGAATGCCGGAAACGAGAACGGCTTTAGCAAAGATCGGATGGAACCTTATGTTTTGGCGATAGAAGTTGGATACCACTTTATGGAGGAATACAGGAACTCATTATGCATGAGTCTCACAAGTCTAAATATTCCATCCACCCGGGATCCGACAAAATGTACCAAGATCTCAAGAAACTTTATTGGTGGCCAAACATGAAGGCCGAGATTGCAACATATGTTGGGAAATGTCTCACCTGCTCTCGAGTCAAAGCCGAATGTCAAAAACCCTCTGGATTATTAACTTAACCTGAACTCCCGGTTTGGAAATGGGAGAGAACCACTATGGATTTCATAACCAAACTGCCAAAAACTGCTAGAGGTTACGACACCATTTGGGTTATCATCGACCGCCTTACCAAATCCGCTCATTTCTTACCCATCAAGGAAAATGACAAAATGGAAACCCTTGCTTAACTATACCTAAAGGAAATTGTATCCCGCCTTGGAGTGCCAATTTCCATCATTTCTGATCCTGACAGTCGTTTTACTTCTCACTTCTGGAAATCTCTTCATAATGCTTTAGGCACTCGTTTGGATATGAGTACCGCATATCATCCTCAAACCGATGGCCAAAGCGAAAGGACTATCCAAACCTTGGAAGACATGCTTCGAGCATGTGTGATCGATTTTGGAAAAGGTTGGGATAAACACTTGCCTTTGGCGGAATTCTCCTACAACAATAGTTACCACGCTAGCATCAAGGCAGCTCCATTCGAGGCACTTTATGGTCGAAAGTGTCGATCGCCCATTTGTTGGGCCGAGGTTGGAGATGTCCAACTCACTGGACATGAGCTTGTCAAAGAAACAACTGAGAAGATTGTGCAAATTCGTCAACGACTTCAAGCTGCTAGAGATCGACAAAAGAGTTACGCCGATGTTAGAAGGAAGCCCATGGAATTTCAAGTTGGTGATCGAGTTATGTTGAAAGTATCACTTTGGAAAGGAAAGGTTCGATTTGGAAAACGAGGAAAGTTACATCCTCGATACATTGGCCCTTTCAAGATTCTGGAGAGAATCGGCCCGGTTGCTTACAAACTTGAACTCCCAGAAGAACTTAGTAGAATACACCCTACTTTCCACGTCTCAAACCTGAAGAAATGCTTGTCGGATGAATCTCTTGTTGTTTCGCTAAAAGAGATTAAGCTCGATGACAAGCTCAACTTTGTCGAAGCACCAATTGAAATCATGGATAGGGAAGTCAAGCGACTTAAGCAAAGTCGCATTCCTATCGTCAAGGTTAGATGGAACTCCAAGAGAGGATCGGAGTACACGTGGGAGAGCGAAGACACCATGCGTGTTAAGTACCCACATCTGTTTGCTAATCCAACTCCGACAACCACCGTAAACTAAAATTCCGAGGACGGAATCCTCTCAAGGGGTAGGTACTGTAGCCACCTGTAAATTTTCACTATTTTAATCTTCATATTAATGAACTAGATTGTTTATCAAAACTTATTTGAACTAAGTTGAGCATTTAGCATGTACATTTCATTTTTCTTGCATAAAAATTATGCATATCCGAGTAGTCTTATTTAACTATGCCTAGTATTTACTGATAACTCAATCAGCCTCACAAGAAATTATCTTGTCTTGCGAAGCCGCACGCGTACCAATATAATAAAATAAAACACGAAAAATAAAAACGAACTAATAAAAAAATCGAAAATTACATCATCGTAGCAGTTTACTTAAAACGTGTCCAAAAATATAAGTAATATAAATTTTCTGTTTGGAGTTATACGTTTACGAGTTCAACAGCGGAACGCAAAATACTCTTAGTACTAAATAAAATACACAAAGAAACAAATACTACTACATTTTTCAAAATAAAAATAAAATTAACTTTACCCTAACCCATGTGCAAACCCACGCCCCCACTCCTCTTTATCTTTTATGTTTCTCTGCATCCCACCTGCTACTCTTCTTCCCCTCCAATTCGCTCTCTCTCTCACCCTACCTCCACCATACGTGCCTCCCTCTTTCCCCAAAATAGCTAACCTCCCAAACAATTTTCCTCACCTCACAAAGTCAACATAACCGAATATTGATCCACTCTTGGCTTTTCCATGGAAACAAATCGACAAAAGCAAGGTCCCCCATCTGATTTCCTTGTCCCTAGGGGTTGCGGTTGAAGACAAAGCTCAGAAAGAGCCACGTGAAATCCTGGTAATATTACTCAAAGAGGACTCTTACCCCATCCCCACTTTCGAAGGTCAAGGCAAAGACTTCCCCATCTACACCTTTATAAGGGCCACGAAGGACCTGGGTTTTCACACATATCCCACTCACTCTCACCATTAAAAAGGTTTCTTGGAGTGCTCGATTTGCCTTGGGTGATGGTTGTGTGAATCCCTTAAAGAAAGGTCTTCATCGGCATCATAAGGTTCCTATGTCTCCTCTCATTTTAAGTTTGATTTTGATTCTTCTTGTATTATTATTTGTTTTGGTTTAAACTGGTTTTGGGTCAAAAGTGGTGAAACCATTGTCGACCCATAAATATCTTGGGAAATTGATTTAATTGTTTCATGTTAATCGATTTGTACGTAAGAATTGGAAAAAAACATTTTCTGTTTTTGATTCATGTGGTCGAAAGACATAAACATTTGTTAAAATTATGGAAAACTAGAAGGGGGGGGTTGAATAGTTTTGCCGATTTTAAGTTAGTTTCAAAAACTTTAGATTCGTTAATATGTGAGATCTTATGGATGTAGAGAAAGTATAGATCTAACGATAAAGCAAGTAAATAAAGTAAAGCAAAGGGATAGAAATGACACAACCGATTTATAGTGGTTCGGCTACAAGGACACCTGCCTTACCCTACTCCACTCCCCGAATCACCTACTCGAGAGTTCAAGCACTATGTCAACAAACTTGTTCACTTGGCGGAGAAGCCTTCACAACGTTGCTTACACCTTTTCCGGTACAAAGCTAAATACCGAGTCCGTAACACGGTGGACCAAACCAACATGACTATTACACAACAAATATGTGAAATATCAAATACAAGATCTTCGCCAGAAATCTTGCGGAGGAACAAATCGATCAAGGACCCTTGCTTGGATGACTTGTAGAATGCTCGTGATCTCGCCTTAGAAGGACCTATATGAGAATCACTAAAGAAAGAAAGAAGGAAGTACTCTAGATCAAGTGATCTTTTGTTAGAAGAGAATGAGAGTATATGAGAGAATTAGTAAGAAGAGGGTGAGTTAGAATGAAGAAATGGCTCTCTATTTATAGGCACCGCCATTGTTCCCCGGATCCCACGGATCCCTCCTACTTGGGATCCGTCTAGAGTAATCCTAGGGATCCGTGGGACGCTCCTCTTTGCCCATGGGTTTTTTGGTTATGGGTCATGGGTTGGTCCATGGGTTTTCCTTTAGATTCAATGTATCTAATGAATACATTGTATCTAGTCAAATGGGTATGGGTCAATGGGTTATGGATATGATCCATTGGTTGTGGTTTTTACCAATCCTAATAAACTATTACAACAAATGATTAATTACAGTATTTTTGTATTTAAATTTCTATATGTAAATGCTTTACAAAAATAACGTGTATCCTTATAATTGTACTTAAGATAACATTGTGTTTGTTATCAACAAAACACAAAGAGATCGCAAAATATTAATAAACGTTTTTACGGTTTATTTGTATTAACAATCTCCCTTTTGTTGAGACAAAACATAATGTTATGATGAGTAAAACTTAAGAATAGATGTATGTTTTGAAAGCCCCTAAGTTTTACTTCTTCTCCCCTTTTGTCGAAACAAAAGTTAACCCTTCAAGAAATAACGATGTGGAAAAATTAGTCCACGATTGCTTACTCCCCTTGACGGTAGCTCCCCCTAGTTTGGGGCGTCAAGTGAAGAAAAATAAAAAAAAATACTACAAAGAGAAAGGTTAGTAACATGCTTAAAATATCTTGTGATTGACGAGAATCAAGATTGGGAGCCAATGTATGTAAATAAGGCCTTGTAATAAAACAACAAAGTGTAGTGGTATTTATGCCACTTACAAGCATGTAAAAATAAGAACAAGACTTGTTCTTGAAAATGACTCAAAAAGAAAAAGTACTCAAAATATAAAATAGTAGTAGTGATTCCTTCCATGCTTGCATAAGGTTATGGATGGAGGTTTGGATGAGGAATGATATTGATGCGATCAAGGATGAGGTTGAGTATGAATCGCATTTGTTCCCTAACTTCTATTCCAATTTCCCTAGTGGATTGGCAATGTTCACAATGTAAATGATGTGGGTAATGAGTACGGAAGTCTTCCGGGTTGTTTTGATTTGTAAGTTGTGGAAGTTGTGGTGGAAAAATAGGAAAATACGAATCAAAGTCCGGAATGATTGGAAGTGGTGGTGGAAAAGAACCTAGATGTTCTTGTAGTTTAATGGGAGCTATAGGTGGTGATGTTTCAAGATCATTGAATATTGTGTTTGGAGAAGTTGGAGGTGTTAAAAAGGCTAATTCTTTTTGCTTTGGTTGTGGAGATCTTGTTGGAGTCGTAAGGAGTTCCAAAAGAGTGATTTTAGGTGGTGAGTGATTAGGTGATGAAGTTGGTGTACTCGTTGGTGATGAAGGAGGTGTTATAATGGAAGCATCTTGTGGTGATTTATTTGATGGTGATGAGCCATATGATGATGGTTTTCCTAAGCAACAAGATCGGATGTTAATCCGTGCGGATATCCTAGAGTTTGATTGTGGTATTTTTGAAGGTGGAAGTACAAAGGTTTGGGTTTCATGAAGATGTTTGTTTGTACTAGTTGATTCATCTAAGTTTTAAGAGCTTGTGAATGACATGGTGTAGTTTGATTGTTAAAATGAGTTGAATATGCAAGCATTTTGGGAGTTCTATATATAGAAAAACAAAGCATTATAATGAATGCTTGACCCAAAATGTGGATTAAAATCTAATGATTAGATATGAATTTAAGGCATGTGATCATGAGAACACAAGCATTAAAGAACATACTCCAAAAGATAAAACAAATGTGGATTTTTCATCCGAAGTGAAAAAATAGAAGGTATAAGCGACACATCTCACGGATCCACGGATCCTTCCTTGAGGATCCATCCGGCATGAAGGCTGGGATCCGTGGGTCCAGTGATCCAGCAAAGACAAAATTTTCCTTTGAAAACATTTTTGCCTAGTGTGTGCCTATATGCAAACTATTTGGAGTTGCGGTTATCTCGACTCCTAGGAAAAAGAAAAATAAACTAGAAGTGGAAAAGCATACTATTATATGAGATGTCACACCCCAAATTACTTTTTGCGTGGAATGGAATTCACGGGGTTAAGCATCATAGCATCACAATCACAGTTATATTGAGCGACCTAAAGTGTCGTTTGAAAAGAACATTGTTTGATTTAATAAAACAATCGAGTTTACAAAGTATAGGTCCCAAATGAAAATCAACTTGTGCGGAAATAAGTTTGTTACAATTCAAACGATGTTTTTAAAGTGCATAAATCCATGAGAGACGCGTCGTCACCACGACTCTACGATAAGTCCTTATGCATGCCATGAAGTGAATGCCTTAGATACCTGAGATAAAACATGCTAAAAGTGTCAACACAAAGGTTGAGTGAGTTCATAGAGTTTGTGTTGAAATGTAAAGCCTTTCAAAATTGTTTATCAAACAAAGGCATTGTAAATCCACCCGTTCAAGTTCGCCCATACAAAACTTGCAAACTGTGTGTTCACAACCCACCGCCAAAATGTGTATAGTTTATGTTCAAACACATGATGTCAAATGAATTCACAATAGTACCTAACTCGACGTAGAACAATAGCACTTAATCAATAGGACTAGACTCAATGTATCGATGAGTCAAGCGATTTAGAACATTATCTGACGTAGAACTATAGCACATAATCAATAGTACATGACTCAATGTATCAGTAGTCAACTGATATAGTACTTTATTCGACGTAGAACTATAGCACGCAAACAAGAACAATTGATATAGTACAACATTCGGTTTTGAAACGATGGTGATCATGATAGAAGTTATCCTTAAAAATCTAAAGTACTTGTGAAAAATAGTTAAGCATGTATCTCCCCCAAAATAGTACAAAACAATTGAAAATGGGGCTATGAAAACTCACTTGATGAAGTGATGCGATGACAAAAGTGAGCACACTGAAATGTAGCGTGAATATCTAACTTGAACCTATTATGAATGATATGATATATGATAAGTTATGATGTAATGTTATGCATGCAATTCGTATGATATTTATACCACTTGTGAATTTGAAAATAATACTCTTCCTCAAAAAATACTCTTTTGACGTCTTGACCATTCTTGAATTACTTTGCAAGTATTTACGTCAAAATGACATCCCACAATAGTTTCCTAATGATTTATTATGAAATTATAACTTTTAAATAAGTAAAATAATGTCGTTGAAAAATTCATGAAAGTGACTAAAACGGCATCGAAAAGCTAGTCGTAAAATAGTGCACGTCGAAGCGTTAGGAAACGAACTCAACGGTTTTGGGAAGCTTGTATCATTATCTCAAAGTTTTAGCATTTAAGTTTTCATCCTAGAGGTCTCGATCATAGAAAAATATAGGCTAAGTATGGTAATTTTGTCCAAATATAGTTTAAGGGTGGTTTTCGACAAAGTTTAAGTAATCGTATTTAATTTATTACAACTCCGCTTGACAAACGGTCGGACATTTTGGAAAATATGCTTGGCGAACTTACTTTTACTAGAAGACATCACTTTATAAAAGTTCTACATCAATGTTAAAATGACCTTCAACATGGTCACTTGTTTACCGTAACGCTTGTCTAATAGAAATATAATAGTTTTTCTTAAATAATAAAGTTACGGCAACTTTGTGTAAACGTGTATAATTTAATCGTTACAAATCCGTTTTCTACGTATTATATGTCCTTAGCTTCGTATCAAAGTATTCTAATATATTTTTGGTAAGTCGAAATAATTTATAACGCCTAAGCCTCATTTTTGACTCGTACAAAATAGACGTAACATGCTGAAATTTTCAGGATTTATATATTTCGTCGTCAAACTTGAAAAATTCATATCTTCTTCGTTATAGCTCCGTTTTAATCCGTTCAAGCGGCCACGGTTTCGTTTTAAAGTATATTTTCTAAATATCTAGGCCAAAAATTTTCATCTACTGTCGGATTTTCCAGATTTCGAAAATAAGGACAGACCCTTTTATAAACTTGTCGAAATGAGTTTTTCTCGCACCAAACCTATTCTAACCAATTCAAAACAACTCCGAAGCTCTTCTAATCCTACCATACACCTTCTTAGGGTGTCATGGGTTCCTATACATCACCAAGAGTGATATAATACAAGGAATAATTATAGGATGACATATTTATATATAACTCTTAAAAACAATGTAAAAGTGGTATAAACATCCATAAATCTTGCATGTTAACTCAAATATGATGTAATGAACATGAAATAAATATGAAAGATGAAAATGGACATGATATGCTTACTAGTTAACTTGATGAGGTGAAAAGAACAAGGGTTTAATCTTAAACACCCTAGGTTTTATTTCAAAACCTAAACAAAGAGTGTATCTAGGTTGATAAAAACTTGACTTGAAAACTTTTGATGATTTCCTTCTTGATCACTATAGTGGCCGGTTTTGGAGAGGAAGAAAGAAGAGAGAAAACTTGACTTTTTACACTTTGAATTATTTGATTGTATGTGTAAGAACTTGGAGTGTGTAAGTATATAAATGAAAGATCTTGAAATCTTGGTGAATCACCCTCCCCTTGTCGGCCAAGGGGGTATGTATTTAATAAATATACATTTTTTTTTTATTATTTATTATATGTATGTAAATGTGTAAGTAATGTAAAGTTAAATAAAGATAAGTTGTAACTTGTATACACATTTGAGTATTTAGGGTAGCGTTAGCTAAAAATAAATTTTAACGGATCATAGTAAAATATATTGAGGTCATAAAATTGTAAAACACATTTCTTGCAAAGTTTGAGTGAAATAATAATTATTGTGTAGTTTTTAAGAACACGTCATAATAATATAAATTTAACAATTTATATACCAAATAAATTTAAAACACTGGGTAAACTCATAATATTATTTTATAAACTTAATATAAGTATAAAAATATATCGGGATAATTTTGGAAGTGTCGGATCAATTGTTCAAAATAATAAATTACGCGATAGCGTTTATTTAATATGAAATTATTCGTTTTAATGAAAATGCAAAACCATGCATGAGCTAATATGATGATAATGATGCTAATGATATGTAGACTAAACTTAGTCTATATGAAATGTCCTTGATGATATGATCATGAATTCGCACTAAACCATTAAGGTTCGCGAATTAGTTACTAAATAAACCTAGTTTACGATAAATGATGAAATAGTGAAGCATGAATTGTTTTGAGAAATGACCGAAGTACGAGTTGTCACATTCGCCCATCCAAAAGGAATTCGGTCCCTAAATTCGGTTCGTGTTAGTCTATCGAATTTTTGAGTTTGTGATGAATATCGAGGAAAGAAGACATGAAGAGGTGTCGTCATGGTTATCGATGATTGAGGCGTATAAAACATAGTATTGGATAAATCTCCCATGAGTAATACTTTGACTTTGGAATATGTGATAATTTTGCTTGCACTAAGATTTTTAAATAATCGCTCCCAACATAACATGATCCTCGAATTAGACATAGTTAGCTAGGCTATGTATAATTAAGGAATGATAATGTGACGTTCGGTTTAGTTGTTATAACCCTCAATGTTTACATAGATTTAAACCGTGTCATGAAAATGGCCGTTAAGGTAAAAGAAAGTGAAACCCTTGTAAGTGATATCGAATCGAAAGAAAATAAAGTACGATAGATGAGAATATTTTACAACGACTGGTTTATCGAAAAGTAATACATCCTAAGTTATTAAGATCCGGATACTATGGAAGACATAAACTTAGTACGACATAGTACATAAGGAAAAATAAGACTGTTAGTTTCCGAACTTCTTTAGTCTTCCGCGTTGTTGATACCTTGACGAGCTTCTCCTCCTCCTAACATGTATGCATTCCCATGAGCACCTTCAACTTGTTGACCTTGGTTTTGAGGACATTGATTCTGATAGTGTCCTTGCTCCCCACATCCGAAGCACGTAACTATGGCCTTGCCCCTGCAGTCCTTAGCAAGGTGTCCTACTTTGTGACTAAAGCATATACCACATGGACCATTATGATGTAGCGTGCATTGGTGGCATTGCGGTAAGTTTCCAGTATAAGCTCTTCCCCTTGTTGGTGCAGCAATATAGACCCTGGCGACTTCTTGTCTTCTATTCAGTTGTTGGTGATGGTTAGTGTTACAGTTTTGGTCATCGTCATCATAACCTCCCTGGTCATTTTCCCATTTCCTTTTGTTGTTGCTAGTTTGGTTGTTGTTGTTGTTGTTGCGGTTATTGTTGATAATGTTTTCCCCCTTCACAACTTGAGCCATGAGTTTTTGAGTTATCCTAATAGTCTCTTCAATTGTTTGTGGATCGGAAGAAGTTACATCTCCTTGAATACATTGTGGAAGTCCTCCAATGAAATTTTCCAGTAGTTTCTCATTGTCCGAAACCATTAATGGACATAGTGCAGCCAATTCTTGAAACCTCCTGATGTAGGTCTCGATGTCATAACCAACAGCCACTAACTCGTAAAATTCCGTTTCTAATTTCTTCACCTCCGTGCGTGGACAATACTTCTTAGTTACCAGATTCTTGAATTCATTCCACGTGAGCTTGTAAGCATTTTCAATACCAATAGGCGCATGACTGAGTTCCACCATGACATTGCGCCATCTAAGAGTGTACCAGTGGCGAACTTTACCTTGTAGTCATCGGGCAATTGCATAAATGAAACACAGACTCCATTTTCTCAAACCATCGAATCATAGCGGTGGCTCCTTCCGTGCCTTTGAACTTTGTGGGATCACAGTTCTTAAAGTCCTTGTATGTACAATTTGAACTCAAACCCTCCTGCGGCTCCTGAAAAGAAGAAGTCTAGCGACTTTGGCGGTATTGCTTGTCTAGCGACAAGACAATCCTAGCGGCTTGCGTGAGTCATGACCTCGGCAGCGACCATTGTTGCCCTTTCGGGTCCTTAATGCCTCGGCTATACTATCCTCACATACTTTTGCATAGCCGCTTGTGTCAATTCGGGTGCAGCTTTCTTCGGCGCCATATCTTCTTCAAAATAAGAGGAAAGGTGAGATGTAGCAAAGTCCGATGTCAATAATAAACGCTCCAAAGAGATGTGATATGAGGTGATAAGTTTGAGGTTATTTTTCAAAATGATCGACGGGTTCCTAAGAGATAGCTTATGAGATGTCGTAAGTGCTTCAAATGTATGATGGTTTAGTGACTTAATGTGTGAATAGCGTTTAACTCGACATGTTAGTGATGAAACAAAGGAGTGAGAGTGACTTTGCCCTACTTAAAGGTTTTGTCTCGGCATTCGACGTTATCGGTAATGAATCAACTGATGTTAAAATCATGAAAGGGAATGACAAGGTATTCTCCACATTAGAGTATGAGGAAAGGATAATGGGATGGGTATTTGAAGGCATCCATGTGACAATCGATTTGAAATGAAAGTAAATAACTCGCAAAATGTACGTATAACCACATGTAAAGTGAATATGCACTTATGATGAAATGATGAGATGCTATGATGATGTAGTTATAGTCTAGGGTCAATGATGCAACCTAGTTCTCTATAATCAAGCTCGATGCCAATCATCACACCCCAAATTACACTTTTTGCGTGAATGGAATTCACGGGGTTAAGCGTCATAGCATCACAATCACAGTTATATTGAGCGACCTAAAGTGTCGTTTGAAAAGAACATCGTTTGATTTAATAAAACAATCGAGTTTACAAAGTATAGGTCCCAAATGAAAATCAACTGTGCGGAAATAAGTTTGTTACAATTCAAACGATGTTTTAAAGTGCATAAATCCATGAGAGGCGGCGTCGTCACCACGACTCTCACGATAAGTCCTTATGCATGCCATGAAGTGAATGCCTTAGATACGAGATAAAACATGCTAAAAGTGTCAACACAAAGGTTGAGTGAGTTCATAGAGTTTGTGTTGAAATGTAAAGCCTTTCAAAATCGTTTATACTGACAAAGGCATTGTAAATCCACCAGTTCAAGTTCCACCCATACAAAACTTGCAACCTGTGTGTTCACAACCCACCCAAAATGTGTATAGTTTATGTTCAAACACATGATGTCAAATGAATTCACAATAGTACCTAACTCGACGTAGAACAATAGCACTTAATCAATAGGACTAGACTCAATGTATCGGTAGTCAAGCGATTTAGAACATTATCTGACGTAGAACTATAGCACATAATCAATAGTACATGACTCAATGTATCGATGAGTCAAGCGATATAGTACTTTATTCGACGTAGAACTATAGCACGCAAACAAGAACAATTGATATAGTACAACATTCGGTTTTGAAACGATGGTGATCATGATAGAAGTTATCCTTAAAAATCTAAAGTACTTGTGAAAAATAGTTAAGCATGTATCTCCCCCAAAATAGTACAAAACAATTGAAAATGGGGCTATGAAAACTCACTTGATGAAGTGATGCGATGACAAAAGTGAGCACACTGAAATGTAGCGTGAATATCTAACTTGAACCTATTATGAATGATATGATATATGATAAGTTATGATGTAATGTTATGCATGCAATTCGTATGATATTTATACCACTTGTGAATTTGAAAATAATACTCTTCGTCAAAAAAATACTCTTTTGACGTCTTGACCATTCTTGAATTACTTTGCAAGTATTTACGTCAAAATGACATCCCACAATAGTTTCCTAATGATTTATTATGAAATTATAACTTTTCGTCGTAAAATAATGTCGTTGAAAAAATTCATGAAAGTGACTAAAACGGCCTCGAAAAGCTAGTCGTAAAATAGTGCACGTCGAGCGTTAGGAAACGAACTCAACGGTTTTGGGAAGCTTGTATCATTATCTCAAAGTTTTAGCATTTAAGTTTTCATCCTAGAGGTCTCGATCATAGAGAAAAATATAGGCTAAGTATGGTAATTTTGTCCAAATATAGTTTAAGGGTGGTTTTCGACAAAGTTTAAGTAATCGTATTTAATTCATTACAACTCCGCTTGACAAACGGTCGGACATTTTGGAAAATATGCTTGGCGAACTTACTTTTACTAGAAGACATCACTTTATAAAAAGTTCTACGTCAATGTTAAAAATGACCTTCAACATGGTCACTTGTTTACCGTAACGCTTGTCTAATAGAAATATAATAGTTTTTCTTAAATAATAAAGTTACGGCAACTTTGTGTAGCGTGTATAATTTAATCGTTACAAATCCGTTTTCTACGTATTATATGTCCTTAACCGTATCAAAGTATTCTAATATATTTTTGGTAAGTCGAAATAATTTATAATGCCTAAGCCTCATTTTGACTCGTACAAAATAGGCGTAACATCTTTGAAATTTTCGGGATTTATATATTTCGTCGTCAAACTTGAAAATTCATATCTTCTTCGTTATAGCTCCGTTTTAATCCGTTCAAGCGGCCATGGTTTCGTTTTAAAGTATATTTTCTAAATATCTAGGCCAAAAATTTCATCTACTGTCGGATTTTCCAGATTTCGAAAATAAGGACAGACCCTTTTATAAACTTGTCGAAATGAGTTTTTCTCGCACCAAACCTATTCTAACCAATTCAAAACAACTCCGAAGCTCTTCTAATCCTACCATACACCTTCTTAGGGTGTCATGGGTTCCTATACATCACCAAGAGTGATATAATACAAGGAATAATTATAGGATGACATATTTATATATAACTCTTAAAAACAATGTAAAAGTGGTATAAACATCCATAAGTCTTGCATGTTAACTCAAATATGATGTAATGAACATGAAATAAATATGAAAGATGAAAATGGACATGATATGCTTACTAGTTAACTTGATGAGGTGAAAAGAACAAGGGTTTAATCTTAAACACCCTAGGTTTTATTTCAAAACCTAAACAAAGAGTGTATCTAGGTTGATAAAACTTGACTTGAAAACTTTTGATGATTTCCTTCTTGATCACTATAGTGGCGGTTTTGGAGAGGAAGAAAGAGAAAACTTGACTTTTACACTTTGAATTATTTGATTGTATGTGTAAGAACTTTGAGTGTGTAAGTATATAAATGAAAGATCTTGAAATCTTGGTGAATCACCCTCCCCCTTGTCGCCAAGGGGTATGTATTAATAAATATACATTTTTTTATTATTTATTATATGTATGTAAATGTGTAAGTAATGTAAAGTTAAATAAAGATAAGTTGTAACTTGTATACACATTTGAGTATTTAGGGTAGTGTTAGCTAAAAATAAATTTTAACGGATCATAGTAAAATATATTGAGGTCATAAAAATTGTAAAAACACATTTCTTGCAAAGTTTGAGTGAAATAATAATTATTGTGTAGTTTTTAAGAACACCGTCATAATAATATAAATTTAACAATTTATATACCAAATAAATTTAAAACACTGGGTAAACTCATAATATTATTTTTATAAACTTAATATAAGTATAAAAATATATCGGGATAATTTTTGGAAGTGTCGGATCAATTGTTCAAAATAATAAATTACGCGATAGCGTTTATTTAATATGAAATTATTCGTTTTAATGAAAAATGCAAAACCATGCATGAGCTAATATGATGATAATGATGCTTAATGATATGAGACTAAACTTAGTCTATATGAAATGTCCTTGATGATATGATCATGAATTCGCAGCTAAACCATTAAGGTTACGCGAATTTGTTACTCATAAACCTAGTTTACGATAAATGATGAAATAGTGAAGCATGAATTGTTTTGAGAAATGACCTGAAAGTACGAGTTGTCACATGAGATAACCCATAAACACGTATTTAGTACTTGAGTACGTTATTTAGTGTTCCCAATGCTCCTTATTCATTGTGGCTTAAATGAATGTACCCGAAAACACATATTGGTTATGTGTCCCCTTTAGCATTCAAAAGACATGAGATGCAATGAAAGCGGGTTTTTACGTTGTATTAATAATGAAAAAGCGATTTGTCCTAGACGTGAGAAATTGCTTTTGTGAAATTGATACGAGAAGGAGTATCATTTTAGAAATCATTTTGAAATACAAACGTTTTATCCTTTTGAAAGAAGGATGTGTATCTAACTCGTGCTTATTTTGATAGAAAATAAGAAAATTATAAGTGAAAAACTTATGTTGGGTTTTGAAAATTCCCGTATTGTTTGTGATTTGTGCGTGAAATAGAGATCCTAGACTCGAAAGAAGAAGGCTAGTGTTTACATACCTTGTAGAGTCAAAAGTAAGTTCTGACGTTTGTTCCATGAGACCAAGACCAAGGCGAAGTAGGTTGAATTGTTCCCGATTCAACGGTTTGGTGAGGACGTCGACTATGTGCTCTTCGGATGCTACCTTCTCAATAGAGATGTTCCCCTTTTGAACACTGTCTCTTAAGAAGTGATGACTAATCTCTATATGCTTTGTGCAAGAATGTAATACCGGATTCTTGCTTAGATCTATGGCACGCTTGTTGTCACATAGAATGGCTATGTCACTAAGATGAATGTCGTAGTCTACTAACGCTTGTTTCATTCATAGTGCTTGTTGGCATGCTTTGCCGGCGGAGACGTATTCGGCTTCGGTTGTTGATATTGCTAGTGCCGTTTGTTTCTTTTAAAACCAAGATGTTAAACAACATCCCATAAAAGTACATACCCACTTGTACTTTTTCGGTCAACATAATCACCGCATGGTCGAATCGCATATACAATTGTTTCTACTCCGTGCCTTAGGGTACCATAATCCTAATTGTGTTGTACCCTTAATATATCTAAATATTCTTTTACGGCTTCTAGGTGTGATGTTTTAGGGTCTTCTTGAAACCTAGCACGTAAGCAAACACTAAACATGATATCCGGCCTACTTGCCGTGAGGTAGAAGACTACCTATCATGCCACGATATTTAGTATTATCGACGGATTCGCCGTCTTCATCTTTTGTGAGTTTGGTGTCGGATGACATTGGTGTCCTAATTGGTTTTGACTCTTCTAGACCAAATTTCTTTAACATCTCCTTTATGTATTTAGATTGATTAAAGAAGATACCATCTTCTACTTGTTTGATTTGTAGACCAAGAAAGAAACTAAGTTCTCCCATCATACTCATCTCGAACTCGTCATGCATGATTTTAGAGAAATCATCACACATGTCTTGACAAGTGGATCCGAATATAATATCATCTACATATATTTGCACTATGATTATATGTGACTCTCTTTTCTTAGTAAAAAGTGTGTTGTCAACTAACCCCATGGTATAGTTGTGTTTAATTAAAAATGACTTGAGTCTATCATACAAAGCTTTTGGAGCTTGTTTAAGACCATAAAGGGCTTTCTTTAATTTATACACATGTTTAGGTTTTTCAAAATCGATGAAGCCCGAAGGTTGAGCTACATATACTTCTTCATTAATGAAACCATTTAGAAAAGCGTTTTTGACATCCATTTGATAAAGCTTTAGATCATTAGCACAAGCATACACAAGAAGTATTCTTATAGACTCTAATCTAGCCACGGGGGGCATAGGTCTCATCAAAGTCTATTCCTTATTGTTGGTTATACCCTTGGGCAACGAGTCTAGCCTTGTTTCTAGACACTACTCCGTTTGCATCTAATTTGTTTTTATAAACCCATTTGGTTCCTATTATGGTTTGATTACTATGTGGAGGGACAAGTGTCCAAACATCATTAGAAACAAATTGATTTAATTCTTCTTGCATAGCCATTACCCAACTCTCATCTTTTATGGCTTCTTGTGTATTCTTAGGTTCTATGGTTGAAACGAAACAAAACAAGCTACTTTGGTTTTGAACTTGAGACCTTAATGTTCTTTCGTTTAGCTTTCCTATGACCTTATCTACGGGGTGATCTTTGGACTCTTTAATGTTTATGACTTCATTATTTAAAGGTTCTTCTTCTTCATTTATCTTTTTCTTTATTACTATAGCTTCACTTTCTACAATCTCGTCATCGACAAGAGGTGGAGAGGGTTTGGGTGAACTTTCATCAAATTTTATATTTAATGACTCTTCTACCTTCATTGTTTCTTTGTTTAATATGACGTAAGGTTTGCTATTTGGAGAGTAACCTAGAAAGATACCTTCGGTTGATTTAGGATCAAATTTTGTAAGGTGATCTTTAGTGTTAAGAATAAAACATTTGCTACCAAAGACTCTAAAGTGATCTAACGTAGGCTTTTTGCCTCGGAGTAACTCGTATGGAGTTTTACCTAAGATTGGTCTAATTAAGACTCGATTGAGTATGTACGTAGAAGTATCAACGGCATTGCACCAAAACTTTTGAGGTATGGATTGCTCATTAAGCATGGTTCGACTCATTTCTTGTAGGGTTCTATTCTTTCTTTCAACTACCCCATTCGATTGTGGAGTGCGCGGAGCCGAGAAGTTGTGAGTAATACCATTAGCGTCACAAAAAGCTCCAAATTGCACTTCATTAGCGAATTCCCTACCATGATCCGTCCTAATAGACACTATAGGACTTCCTAATTGTCTTTGAATTTTCTTGCTTAATATTTCAAAATAATTAAATGTTTCCGTTTTGTTCTTTAAGAATTTTGTCCATGTGTACCTAAAGTAATCATCCACTATGACCAAAGTGTAGTAGTTGCCTCTATAACTTTAGATAGCGGATGGACCAAATAAATCCATATGTAGTAATTCTAGACACTTAGTTGTAGACACCATGTTTTTAGCTTTATGACTAGAATGAACTTGTTTTCCTGTATTACAAGCATCACAAAAGTGATGTTCATATTTTAACTTAGGTAGATCTCTTACTAGATCTTTGGATGATAGCGATTGAAGAAGTCGCATGTTGGCGTGACCCAATCTTGATGCCATAAGGTCAAGTATCATCCATAGAGGTAAGACATAGTTTGTCTTTAGGTTCATTACCGATTTTAATGACATAGACTTTATGTTTCCTAATTCCTCTTCCTATGGTTATGCCATTTTAATAGCTTACTACGGTTTGAGGTAAAAGTACATTGCACTTTTATCACATATTTGTCCTATACTTAAGAGGTTAAAGTTTAGGTTTTCACGTGACACACATCGTTAATGGTTA
The DNA here is from genome assembly GCA_022545495.1 of Chrysanthemum lavandulifolium. Classification (NCBI taxonomy): domain Eukaryota; kingdom Viridiplantae; phylum Streptophyta; class Magnoliopsida; order Asterales; family Asteraceae; genus Chrysanthemum; species Chrysanthemum lavandulifolium. The sequence continues at coordinate 191,444,641 of CM040245.1, read as the reverse complement.
GAGATTTGTTAGAAATCGTACCTTTACCGATGATTTTACTTTGCTATTTCAAACACCACATTACCTCCATTAAAGATTCATATGTGGAGAATAGATCCTTATTGCGGTCATGTGCCTCGTGCACCCGCTATCCTTGACCCATTCATCCGGGTCTAGATCGACCTTTAAGCACACCTAAGAAAACAATTAACTTAAAAGTTTGGTCCCCATTTGTTCATGGGTCCATTAGTGTTAAACATTCCATTCATGTTAGACATGTATGGATAAGATGAGTATGCATTCCATGGAGCAAAGTTTTGAAAAGGAAAACCATTTTGCATATTTGGGTTCCATCCCATTTGATGGTTACTTCTCGGGTAAACATTATTAGGTCTCATAGATGGATTAGGTTTTGAAAAAGATGGAGCTTTGTTTCTTGCAAAAGTAGGATTATATATTGGAGGTGGTTGTCTAGTGGTGACATGAATTGGTTTCTTCCTATTAACGATAACAAACCCGGTTCTAGATGAAGAAGCTACGTTATAACCCTTTTTTGCTACAGAGACCCACGGATCCCGGCTTAACACTAGCGGTTCCTTTTAATGGGATCCGTGGGATCCGCCACAACAATGGCTGGTTTTCTAGTGCCTTAACAAATTGTGTTTCTTTGTTTCACTAGTTGATGGATCAAGTTGTTGAATACCTAAACCTTTTTGGTTGTTGCCCGTTTTAACACTATCTAATATCATATCTAAAGTATTCGTACTCATTCTAGCAATTTTAGAATCTAGTTGATCAACTAGTGTTTGAAGTTGAACACAAAGTTCACATTCACCACTTGCTATTTTACCCTTTTCTAAATGTTTCAGTTTTGCTTTTAATTCTATGACTTCTTTATCTAAACGTTGGTTTTGACTTTTTAAAAGCTTGTTTTTGTTAATTAGTTTTAAGCTAATATTGCATAGTTTGGCATATTCATTATGCAATGAGTCGTCATCAAGTGATGAGCTACTATAGTATTCGTGACATACCTCGTCATTTGTCATGAGACAAATTTCTTCATCCTCCTCGTCGCTCATTCCCACGTGCGCTCCACGAACGCCTTTTGATCATCCCATTTGGGACACTTACTAATAAAGTGGTTTGGGTCCCACATTTAAAGCAAATACGATCATCTTTTGGCTTCTCGTCCTCTTTGCTTTTCCGAAAGCCTTTCTTATCGTCATACGGTTGTTTGACGTATCTTCCTTCCTTCTAAAGAACTTTTGAAAGTCCTCACCGCCATAGCGTACTCCTCGTCGTCACTACTCGAAGAGAGTTCTCTTCATCGCTTGAAGTCCTTTTGGTACGTAAGGGCAAGAGATTTGTGTTCTCTTTCACCTTTGAGGCTCCGAGTCTTTAGCAAGGACAAGCTCGTAGACTTTTAAGTTGCCTATGTGTTCATAAAGGGTGAGGATTGTCAAATCTTTTGACTCTTGATCGCTGTCACCTTGGATCTCCACTTGATGGAAGTGCACTTAGATATCTCCTAACATGGTTACGGCTAGAAAAGATTCATCAAATGCTTGTAAAGATGTAATAATAGTATTAAAGTTAGCAAATGAATGATCTGTAGTTTCCTCATCCGATATTGAAAATTGTTCATATTGTTGAACAAATAAATCAATTTTATTATTTTTAACTTGTTGATTACCTTGATGAGTTACAACTAAAGAATTCCAAATTTCTTTAGAGGTTTTAAGCATAGAAATTCTTTCGAATTCCTTATTGGGTAAAGCATTATACAAAACCATTTTAGCTTCACTATTTTTAGAAAGCTTTTTCTTCATTTCATCATTTAGTTTATCATGAGGTATGTTAACTAAATTTCCTTTATCATCATTTGAGGTAGCCTCAAAATCGCCTTCATCAATAATGTACCAAAGATCAATATCTTTAGACTTCACATATGTTTCGAATCTATTTTTCCAATATATATTAAACCATTAGTTTCAAGTAGTCGTGGTCGTTGCATAGATTGCCCTTTAAAACTTTTATAAACTTAGCTCTTGATGCCAATTGTGGAAAACTAGAAGGGGGGGTTGAATAGTTTTGCCGATTTTAAGTTAGTTTCAAAAACTTTAGATTCATTAATATGTGAGATCTTATGGATGTAGAGAAAGTATAGATCTAATGATAAAGCAAGTAAATAAAGTAAAGCAAAGGGATAGAAATGACACAACCGATTTATAGTGGTTCGGCTACAAGGACACCTTCCTTGCCTACTCCACTCCCGAGTCACCTACTCGAGAGTTCAAGCACTATGTCAACAAACTCCTTGGTTGGCGGAAAAGCCTTCACAAGCGTTGCTTACACCTTTTCCGGTACAAAGCTAAATACCGAGTCCGTAACACGGTGGACCAAACCAACACGACTATTACACAACAAATATGTGAAATATCAAATACAAGATCTTCGCTACGAAATCTTGCGGAGGAACAAATCAATTAAGGACCCTTGCTTGGATGACTTGTAGAATGCTCGTGATCTCGCCTTAGATAAGGACCTATATGAGAATCACTAAAGAAAGAAAGAAGGAAGTACTCTCTAGATCAAGTGATCTTTTGTTAGAAGAGAATGAGTATATGAGAGAATTAGTAAGAAGAGGGTGGGTTAGAATGAAGAAATGGCTCTCTATTTATAGGCAATTTACGCCCTTGTTCCCCGGATCACGGATCCCTCCCACTAGGATCGGTCTAGTTTAATCCTAGGGATCCGTGGGACGCTCCTCTTGCCCATGGATTTTTGGTTATGGGTTGGTCCATGGGTTTTCCTTTAGATTCAATGTATCTAATGAATACATTGTATCTAGTCAAATGGGTATGGGTCAATGGGTTATGGACATGATCCATGGGTTGTGGTTTTTACCCATCCTAATAAACTATTACAATATTTTTGTATTTAAATGGCTATATGTAAATGCTTTACAAAAATAACATGTATCCTTATAATTGTACTTAAGATAACATTATATTTGTTATCAACAAAACACAAAGAGATCGCAAAATATTAATAAACGTTTTTACGGTTTATTTGTATTAACAAAAATAATGGGTTATTGTCCTATAAAATGGTAAAAGAAATAAGTACTTATATTTGAATATGTTGGAATACATTGGCTCAATAAATCGAAGTGTTTAGGATTGAGTTGCCTGTTGCGTTTTCTTTTCTTTCTCGCCTTGTCAAAACAACCTAGCGAAGGTAGAAATGATGCTAATAAACTGAAATTGGTCAAGAGGCTTTTGTTGAAATTTTTAGTTTGGGTAGCTTGGAAATGAGTATCAAAACCTTTCTTTCTTTCCTGGTATACACGACCAATACAACATCATAGTAGAAAGTTTGAATTTGAAATTGGGCCTGTTTGACCCCTTTAAGAACTAGGCCGAAGCCCATCTCCTCTGGCTACTCATTCAGCCCACACCGAGCCCAAGCAATCCCCCGTTACCACTTATCACGGCTACAAAGAACCTTCAAATAGAACCAACATGTTAAAACAATAAACTAGATTTTTAAGCTAGCAACTTATAATCGTGAATATATATATTTATACAAAACATTCTTGTAAATAATAAAACATGACTTATACTTTTGTTATTATTAATAAATAATCGCTATTTTTGAAATGACGACTTTTATACGGTAAACTACATTTTGTAAATTTTAACAATGATTTTGCAAAGGACTTATGTTTACATTCTCAACGACAACTTTATAAATTAAATTCACTATTATCGCTATAAATAAAACGAAGTCTTCAAACAATAAATTGCACGAGTTTTACATAAACAAAACTGTTAGTTTCTTTATAATAATACGTTATTTTAAAGACTATATTTAAAATGTATAAACGAGATCATGTCGATTTTCCTTATAACATAACACCATCATGTTTATATCGTAACTATACTTTTATAAATGACATATAACTTCTATTAATCAACATACACTCATATGTAAACATTCATATACTAAAAAAAGATTTATTGTAACACAATAATAATATTCTACACTTAGTCGCCAAATATATTTTAGGCATATAAACAAGTTATACCCATTTTTCTAAAAGACCATTACAACTTAAAAACGAAATATATTTATTTTAACTTTGATAATAAAACTATTACTTTTCTTATATATGCATATATTTTAAGCGACGTCTTTATAACGTAAATACGTTTACTATTTACATGCGATATTTTCCGTAAATCATCTTTCGGTTACCACAAACCAAAGACTCATCCATTTTATTTGTACACGTATACTTAAACACTTCTATGAGCCAATGTTTCATACTATAAATGAATGTCACACAAACCTTAAATGACTTAAACTTTTGATGTATATAAATATTATCGAGTCAAAATATAAAGATAGTAACTAAAGTATGGTTATATTAAATATAGGTCGCGTGACGGTACTTTGTGCATCTACTACTTGACTTTTTCACTACTCGGATACTACTTTACAAAGGTGAGTTCATACCCTCGCTTTTACTTATTTTTCAACCCCCGCGAGGGAGATGCATGCTATAAACTAGAACACAAATCTTTTCTTAAATTGTATGCTTGCACGATTATCATTATTATTGCTTAAATTTCCGCCAAAAGTTCCTACATCATGAACCATTAATCACTTGCAGGTGAGCGAATATTGTGAATAGTACTATGGGAATTAACGACCCCGACTCGGTTATCGGAAATAACAGGCGCACCATATTGATGATCTCTATGTAATTGGCTATTACATGCGGGGCAATTTTATTACGTACACGGTAATTAGGTGTATGCGATTAACAGTGTCATGAGCTTATTGCATAATAATGATAATTTTCCATGGTAACTGTCTTCGAAGCAATTATCATATCTTACTTGTGTTCAACCATTTAATTAAACCTGTGAACATCACTCAACATTTTTGTTGATCTTTTTAAGCATGTTTATCTCAGGTACTAACTAGGAAAAGCTTGAAGGTGCGGAGTGTACGGAATGGAATGCTGGAAGTGGTGTTTTAAATAAAGTTATCATTTCTCAAACTTCGTTTTTATCTTTTGTGTAACTTCAAAACTTGTGGTATTTTCTCTTGTGATCCAAAACATTGAGTTTTTATGAAACGATAACAATCTTTTATTAAAAACGTCTCTTTAGAGTCGTTTTCTATGACTTATGACTGTGATCCTCTAAGTAATACCCCAAGTAGTCTTCCGCTGTCACATTGTGATTTTGGGGGTGTTACAGGTTGAGTGCAGTTCCTAGCAATATGTCCCTCTCCTCCACAATTGTAACACTTAATTGGTTTGCCTTGACCCTGAACTACAATCCTTCCTCTGTTCTGAGCACCCATGTAACCAGCTTCAACATTCCCCCGTGCAACATTTCTTGGATTCAAATTTTTCCTTCCTTGCACATTCTGTACCACAACCCTTCTATCTTCCACTGTAGCTTTATTGTGTGGGTTAAATGAGTTCTTAAGTTGGTTGTTGGTTTGGGGAAGTGAGGTTCTGGACTGTTGAACCAATAGAGCAACTTGATTTGAGAGGTTTTCAATCAACATGTTTGTTGGGGTAAACCCTGAGTCTGGTATGGTAATCTGATTTTGATTCTGAGAAGATGGTATGACTTGTGATGTTCGAGTGTTTAGCCTCACATTTGACACAAATGCAACTGAGTCACTTGTTGGGTTTGTTGCTGTAGTAGAATTGAATTTTTCCAAGATCAAATGCTCAAATGTAGCATGCTTCTTATGTTGAAGTAAGTAGGCATACAACTGCTCATAGTTAGTGTTCCTCAATCCTTTGTTCAACTTCACTTCAGTAACAAATCTGTGCCATTCAGGGTTCATGCTGTTTACAAACTTGGAACTGAGTTGGATATTTGGCATAGTCATATTGATATTCCTCATATCATTCACAAGTTTTTGAAACCTCACATGATACTCTGTAATGCTCTCCCCTGGGTTCATCTTGAAGTTCTCAAAGTCATCATAAAGCTGTGACTCTCGATCTTCCTTAGTCAGTTATGAGCCAGAGAGAAGCATCTTGACATTGTCCCAAACTGGTTTGGCCTGAGTGTTATGATTAATCAGCTTGTAGATATCCTTAGGTAGACCTTGAAGTATGATGTTTGAAGCGCTAATGTCAGCATCGTACTTTTCTTCTCTTTATCATTGAGATCATCATAAGTCCCAGAGTAACAGTTCCATCTGCACCAGCTTCAAGTTGATCTCTGGTGGTGCCCATTTTGAAGGGTCCTTCATCAATTGACTGAAGAATGTTAAGACCATTCTCTTTGCCAAGTAATATAACCTGATTCTCTGTGCCCAAGAGTCATAATCAGTTCTATCCAGCATAAGAGGGCGGGTATTGGACCCAGCTGCTTGAACGTCATGTAATACAGTAGACATGATTTCTAAGTACACGGGATTTTACTACTCTTTGATTTAACCGATATATAGAATCTTTAGCGGGATTTTACAAAATCAAGAGGAAACCGTAGAACTCAAATCACAAGTGTCAAATCTCAAGAGACAAATCGCAACAACCAAGTTGCAACACTTGACAAAACGCAGGGACAAATGGAAGAACTTGACAAAACGCAGAGACAAATCGCAGGTCTTGACAAAACGCAGGGACAAATAGCAGCACTTGACAAAACGCAGCATTCACAAAATGCAAGCTGTCAAAACACAAGATACCAAAACGCAATACACAAATCGCAGGTCGCTTTCAATAGTACAAGCACTATTGTCCTTTTGTCCTTCCCTAACAAAACACAGCCCAATAATAATAAAATAATCAAATCGCAGGCCAAAATCTATCAAATCATAGCCAGAAATAAACAAATCGCATCGGGTAACCACCAAAACGCAGCTCAGTAGGGTCAAATCGCACTCAAGAAAATGAATCTGAGAGTCAAAACGCAGTAGAGAATATTAGATTTTTCAATCAAAATCCACCACAAAGAAGATGAAACAATCCTTCCAAACCCAAAAATAAACTAATATGATGATCCTAAACACAAAAGTACAACTAAAATGCAAACTTAACCACTAAATAAGATCAAAAGAGTGAAAAAGTCTCTAAACTCATTCTAACCATAAACTTATGAATAACCAATCAAGAATCCAAGCACACACAAAGTAGATGATCAAACCATGGCTCTTGATACCAATTGTAACATATTGGTTCTCACAATCACACAAACATACACGTTATGGTTTGAACTTGGGAGGAGTTTAGATAGAGAAAGTGGAGAGAATGGGAACTTCTAGTTAGAGAAAGTAAATGTTTATTATGAAGCTCCAACCTTCTACCTTGGGAGGTAGAAGGTATTTATAGTTTTTACAATATACGCCACCTACGGGCTGTGGATCAAGTATACAGTGGGTAAATACCCGTCCGTCCTCCACGGTGTTACTTAACTAACTACGAATAACAACTAAACGACTAAGACTACGAGCTTTCTAATGCTTACAAATACTTGAGGTGACCGAGTCTTTAACTTAAGGATTGACTAAATCCTAACATTAACAACATTAGACCTACGTAGAGTAGTACCTGTTTTGGCAAGCAAAACGATAGGAGAAGTCGACGTGGAATTAATGGAAGAACTTTGAGCCCTCGACTTCAACCGTATTTCCTCGGTATTGAGCATAAAACGAACCGTCTTAAGATCCAGGAAAGGCTCCCGATGAGAAATTATAATAGAAATGCTATCATACTTATCGGGTAAGCCTTCGAGAGCAAAAGTTACCACTTTGTCATTACTAATAGGTTACCCAAGACTTGTCAAGATAGTAGCAATCGATTCAATCTTTCAAAAGTAAGCATCAAGGCTCATGTCGCCAGCTTCGAAGCACGTAACTCGGCCTTCAAAGTAATAGAACGTGTGCGTTTATTGTCATTAAAAATCGAAGCTAGAAGGCCCCATGCAGCCTTAGCCGTTTGAGGATCATCAATGACAAGCCTCACTTGAAGGGTTGTCGATAACGTCAAGAAAATTCACGAGAGGACAATCGTGTCAATATTTAACCATTCCGAATCAGGGGGTAGCGAATCACTTGAGAAAGCTTCACCACTGCCTAAAACGTGGTCCAATATGCCATAACATTTACATAGGTTCTTGAAAAATTACAACCAAGATGCGGTAATTCATAGATTCAACATCCAACTTAATGGGAACAAGGTTGGGGAGATTGTTAATTGTCATGAGCTTATCCGAAAGTAAGATGACGGGTGGAGGAGGAGTATTACCGGTCGTGATGAAGGATTAGGGTTTAGGAATGTTAAACGAGAGCAGTAGGGTTTTAGGTATAGGGTATAGGATTGTGAATAGTAGGTGGTTTAAAAGTTGTATTAGTGTTCGTATGAAGTTAGCATGCACGTTTAGGGTTTTGTAGCAGTAAGGTGACAAGGTGAATGGTAACAAATATGAAACAACAAGTAAAAAAAGTTGACTGGGCCTTTATTAAACCAACGATCGACTTAAGAAGAATAATCACAAATATTAAATCATCAACAAATAAACACGTCGACTGGTTAACCTTATAAACCAACGATCGACAATAAATATGGATCAACAACATACGATTAATGAGAAATAGCAGAAAAGAAACGAAAATTTAATGATCGGTTAGGGTTAGGGTTAGGCTCGATACCATATAATTGATGTGAATTGACTTGTATTGCATTCCCAGATTCGGTACATAAATAGAGTTACAATGAATTAGAGTCTATAACTCGGGCTTAAGCCCAATACAAATAATAACCCAATACAATCATAATAATATCGACTAACAATATCATTACAGCCTAAATACTTCAACTTTAAGAAATTAAAGCTAGGCCTTGGTGTAGTAGAATTTTTGCCAAGATTTGATTTGCTGCATCTGAGGTATGAAAGCCATCCCAAAACACATATTCTGTAGCATTTGAGCATGTACCAATAGATCTTGCATTGCAAAGTATGGATGTCTCAAGTATCCCAGTTCCGCAACATCCCCTTCTTGATTCAAAAAATCCTACACAATATTGAATTCGTTATTCTTGTGCAAAATTTAGGTAGCGTTGGCACGGTGGAATGAGAGAAAGATTCGAATGAACCATCCAATGTAAAAGGGAAAAAATAAGCCCTTTGCGTTTGATACAATACAATGGGCCAACACTCAATGTCTTATACTCTTTAAATATAACTTTAGCTACAAGGAGAGCATGCCAAATTGGTCAAATGATAAAAGTGGCCTGAAGCGTATTTCTAGTTTCGGAAAATCATCCTAATTGTTTTATTTAAATATGCAAAAATCTTTATTTTTTAATCATAATCAAGGCGGCCGGTATATCATATAATTTCTTCATAAAATATAGATATAAAGTGTTAACAATTAAACCTGATTGGACTCGTTCAACTATACTAGAGTGACCAGTTGTGAAACGTTTTAACAAACTGCGCGCCTAAGATGGACATCTTGCCATATATAGAAAGTTAAAATTCCAAAGAAAGTTTAAATGTCAAAATTTTACCCTTCTCAGCCGGTTTTGTGATCATATCAAGAAGAGGATGGTAGACATCAAAAACCACAAGTTTGAGGTCCGGAAATCTTGCAATTAATTTACTAGATGTGGCGTTTAACTTCTTGTTAAACACCACGGCATCATTATTCATCCTTGAGATACAGTTGTTGCTTCCCATACCAAAAAGAGTGATGACAGCAGGTAAACATCCTGTTGGTGGAAGTGTTGTTACTCCAATCTTTCTTACCCCTAAACTGTAAAGATTCTGCACATGACGAATGGTGTACTGTGAAAACATGTTACACAATCTCACATGACACATGATCCTAAATCCTTAGGTTTTATGTTTTCATAAATCAAAAACTTCAATAAGCTTGCTCCAACGCGAAAAAATGAAAAACTTTCTCAAAAGTCCTTTTATGTACCTACTGAAATTGTAATTGATTAACATTGTAGTGTGCCGACCAAGAGCCCACCACAAGCTTGCACAATGGTGGCCAGTTCCCATCACACTCAGTTTTATCCCACCAAGATCCCATTGCGGGTGATCTCATTCTATGGTTCACTGTTCTGTCCATTCATTTTGCCACTTAAAATTGTAATACTAAATATAATAAGGTACATAGAAATGGCCTTTTGGATGCCATTGCATCTTGCCGGTTACAAAACTAGTAAACATATGTGTGTTTGTACCCAAATGACCGCTAACTTTGCAAACTACCATTTTCTGTAGTATAATCTTTTTTTCATGAGATATGTTTTCTTTCGACAAAACAGTCAAATTTGGTCAAGTAAGTGAGTTTTTTTTTTTTTTTTTTTTTTTTTTTAATACTTAGGTTTACGGACATTGTAAGCCCGTAATCTCGGGCGACTATCCTTTTTAGATAGCCCGGAGTCGGAGCAGATATTTGAAGAAAGCTAATTTTACCAAAGAAAACGTGGGACACTACATCCACAAAACTTTTACAAATTTTTTTTTTCACAAAACGATGTGGCATGCATTGATAAGAAGATGTGAATTTTAAAAGAAGAGAGAGAATTGATTAAGATAAATTTTAGGGTAAAAGCTATAAATACTCTACGTACTTGTCATAGAAACTCATTATTCTTCATCAACTTCATAAATTCTCATAATACATAACTAAAACGGGTTATAAGGGGTATTTTGGTCATTTATCATATGTTCATCTTTTACATAATTTCTTTCCGGCCAAACACCATTTAGTCCGGCCAAAAACCTCATTTTATAGAACAAAAAGAAAAACACTAAGGAGCATTGCAGATTTAATATCACCGCAGGTTCATCTTTAGAAGATATTCTCCATTCATGTTCATAAAGAAAAGTCTACTGCTAAATTCTTAATTCGAAGTAATATTAGCACCTATGTATGTATTATAAGTTTAATCTTTGTTTCACGAGCTTAACAAACTAGATTGAGCTTGTCATATGACCTTAAATATCTGATTACATATGACAAGCTAGATTAGTTGCAAATGAGTCCTTGTTTTGTATCGAAATTGACATCTAACAGCATAAACTAAAAAGTAATGACATGGAGAAACAAAAAGTAAAGTAAGGATTTATAGTAGCTTCTTGAGCTAAAGGTCCAAGCTTGTACACAGGGAATTAAATCATAGATTAATTGGTGATTAGTTGCATAACTAGCGTTAATGGTCTTTGGTTAAAGTTCACACCTACCTGCTGATTAAGAAGCAATACACCTACTCATTAAAAGCTAAGTTTAAAAGCATGGCTGAAAATTCAAAGGATTGGGGAAGAAGACATAAGGGTATTTAAGTCATTTCAAATGAGAGAAAAATATTTAATTATGTATAATGACAACCGACGTGAAACATTGTTAAGTAGAATAACATTAAAAAAACTAGATAAAGCATAATGAGTTATTACGGAAAGTACATCAAGTATTTATAGCTTTTACCCTAAATTTTATTGGTGACAAGTTATTTTGTAAAAGTTTTTTTCAAAGGTTGTGTATTGCAAATTTGTATTAAATTTTGGTACAAGAAATATGTACTTATTGTAGTAGCTATTAATGAACTTCACTTGAAACAAATATTGGTTTTATATATATTATGTATGATAACATATAATTTCCTGGCTACTGATACCTCATACCTGCACGAATTCGGAGTATGTTTTCAAAAGCATATCTGAAAATTCTGAAGGTGTATATAGTCCTCTCAGTATGGGATTGATGTAGTAATACTGGAGGAAATCACTGTTTCCTGCACTTAACATATGAATTCCACCAGAAAATATGGCCTTGGCTGTCTCGTTTCCAACCAATCTCACCACTCGCTTTTGCCAGATTTTGTAATTCGATACTTGTTGTGGTATTGAAATCGCTTGCTACATTTAAAACGGGTCACATTGAAATATTTATTTCTAAATACATATGATATTTATAATCGATAATCAATGTCAATGATTACGAAGTTCTATTACGGTAAAGATAATGCCAATATTTTAAAACCCGGGTTTGTAATTGACCCGGCTAAGTCGTCGGGTCGCCGGGTCACCGGTTCAACCAGTTGAACCGCCGGGTCAACCAGTTGAACCGCCGGGTCAAACCGGTTTTGTACCCAAGGAGAAACTTACCCATATTTGAAGCGTACATGACTCATATTAGTTTATAAGATAGAAAATATAGGTATGCATAATATCAAATGTAGTATTGTAACAATTGTTTTTGTATATTATAAAGAAAAAATTTGTTTTAGTGTATCCTATCAAGCACTAAATCATCAGCCTAGATGAACACGCTTGACTCGTCTCTCAATCACCCATCCTCCCAAACTACCCTTGACCCTTTGTATACAAAGTAACAAAATAAAAATTGATAAAACATAAATCCCCTTATCCCCCACAATAGCAGATCTCCATTTTCAACCACCATCACGGCAACATGTTACTATACGCAAACAAACAAGAAACTGAAGCTGAAATATGTTGATCTATATCAAAATTAGTAAACGTAATTACACAGAAAAATGTGAGATTACATCATTAATTGTCACATCATTCTTTTTCTTTCCTTCATTAGGTGTTGAACCGGCCGGTTTCCGGTCCGGCGGTTCAATCCGGGTCGACCAAAACCCGGCAGTTCAATCCGGTTCTTGTTTTAGCAAAAAACCGGCTCACAACGGATCGTTCACCCCTCCGGTTCCCGGTTCAACCGGTTGAACCGGCCGAGTCGAACCGGGTTTTAAAACATTAGATAATACAAGTTTTTTAGTTCCCTTTTTATTAAAAGAACGTATAAGAAGGTTTTATGTATAATGTTTTAAAAATTGAGTTTTTTTATCGATCCGGTCGAGTCATCGGGCACCGGTTGGTCAATATGCCTTTCCATTTATTGTTATTATTTTTTTTTGACCGGGTTAATCGGTTCGACCGTCAGATCAACCCGGTTTTTATAAAAAAAAATTGAATAAACCCAAACCCGAGTGGGTTTCAAGACCCGGGTCACTCAAAACCCGGCTGGTCTAACCGGTTAACCCGGTTTTAGAAACCCGGGTTCTTTTACCCGTTTTTGTGGCCAGGCACCGGTGCGACTGGTTGAACCGGGCGGGTCGACCCGGGTTTGAAAATATTGACCAACTAGGCTAGCGCAATTGGCCAACAAGGTTTCCTTAAGGTGTTTTGGGTTGGGGATATTTTGTTAGAGGAGGTCTCAAGTTCGAGTCCCACTCGGGACTTTTACATTTTGAGGCGATAAAGGAGTAACTGGCGGGTCTCTGAGTCAGCATACCGCCCAATTGGATGTCACTATTAGACCTCGACAACTAACAAATGACAAGTCGTCAAAAATAAAAAAAATAAAAAAAATAGAAGGTTTTATGTATTGAAACTTGAAATTACACTTTTCTTGCTAATTTCGGCCACCTTGACTCATGCTCACTCATCCGAGCCTTTAGACATTCTTCTATTTAAGTTGATTTTCGAATGTTACCAGTATCACTTACAGATAAAAAGTAAGCATGATTAGACTAACACATAAGTTAATAACTAGGAATTATCACAAAAACGTCTATAAGGGAGAAAATATGAAAGAATTATTACGTATAAGTTTGATGTCCTTTCATAATAACCAGAACCAGCAGAGGCAAAGTTGGCTCCTTTTAGGAGGAGAGTTTCATTGGCCGTATTCAGGTAGGGTGGTGGATATGTATTGAAGCCTAGGTATTCAGCTGTCCACACAAAGTAATGTGAAAAAAAATAAATAAATAAATAAATCATGTTGTGTTTTGTTAATTCTAGTTTTAGTCAACATACCAATCTTTTCAAATATTAACTTCTAATTTCTATCAATATAGGCAATCTAGTAGATGTTGGTTGTTATTTCGTTTATAATGAAACCAATATTAGGTAGCTAGAATATTGAAACAAGTGTTGCTATTTTTTATACAAACGTGCTTGCTTAATTTTGATAACAGATCAAGGAAAAATTAAAAAAATTTACTGAGTGTATTTTAATTTTCAAAAAGTTTCCAATATGTGATGATAAAAGAAACCATATGAATGATCGACAAGGAGTGTCTTAAGCTTTCCGGAGACCGAAGTGACAGTCGGAGATGAGTCCTTTTCACTTAAAAAGTTTTTCTTTCCGCTACTTTATTTTTAATATAAGAATTATTATTCGAACTTTTTTTGACTAAATATCTTTAAATGTTTTCTTAAATCGGTTTGGTATAAACCGTATAATAATTCTTTTTATTGGATAGAGCAGTCGATCTATTCAAGATACTTTCATACAAGTCCAATTGATGATCTATTCAAGAGCGCTCTTATCTTATAGCATACAGGACTTGACAAACAAAAATGTGAAGCCTATAAGCTACAAGATCTTATAATTATATATACGAGTTTCGAAAATTGTAAGCTTTATAATACCAGAGGCCTAAATGTATTAAAAGATATAGAAATCAGAGGCCTAAAGCGGTTGCTTTACCAACTTTACCCTAAAACACCCCTGTGATCGATCAAATCAAATGTGACAAAACAATACTTGCATCTTTGTGGCTATGGAAATTTTTTAGTAACAATGAAATGAAAAAAAGGCCATCACTGGTTATTAATTAAATGACATGTATACAATCATTTAGTTTGTATGGTCCTAAAAATAAAAATTATTTGAGACCGTGATATAATTACCAGCGTAATCAGCCGCTAGTTTTCCATTGCAGAACCGGCCAGTAGGCTTATGAGATATGAAATCTCTCCCGTAAGGAAGAAAGTTTGCTCTAAGCAAAGTGGGGAGGCGATTGTTGTTTCCAACATCCATTGCAGAGTCACCGAAGATGCATAATGCAGGAACAATAGGATTGCCATTGATCTCAATTAAGAAGACAAAGACAACAACAGAATGTAAGATTAGGAGCCAATGCTTAAAATACCCCATTTCTCTTTCCTCGTACATATATGAGTCAATCATAATCATATGAGCTCAATATAAAGACAATCTTCCTAAATCCTAACCATATTTCACCTAGAAATATTCTTCTTTATCGTATTGACAAAATATTGTTAATATAACCCCATTCATATAAAATTAACTAAACCTTAGCATATGGAGGAAACAACTTAAAGTCGAATTTTACTTTCACAATTAATGCTTAACCCATTTAATGGCAATAGCTTGTTGAATTTTTTGTCAAACACTTGTGTTTAACAAGTCTTTTTCAAAAAGTCATTTATAAAGTCTTTGTTCCAATGGTTAAAACCATAGTACCATACTAATAACTTTTTCAAATAGTGAAAAGTCATTTGAAAATCATCCCATTGCAGATGCTCTAAGAAAGCTATAGAATCACCCAAAGCTATGTTTAATCCAAATTAAATGGCAATCCGCTGCCACAATAAGTCTAGTCCCTAATAGCTTATGGTACTAAAAAATATAGCTTATAGTACTAGAAAAATTATATTAAATACTTTATGGATAAAGCAACATTATTATTGACTTGCCTCACACGATTTGCTCTGTCGAATACTACTAACTTAGTAGAGGTATGTCTTTAGCCATAAAATAAAGAAAAGAATGGGCAATAGATATGGTGAACAGCTATGGTGGGCTTTTACTCTAACCCTCTGGTCACTAGATTTGTCTGTCTCTAGACACCTTTGATAATAACGTTAAACTAATGGACATCCATATCTAAAAGTTTAACTAAGAGCATTGATTTTTATCAAGTAAAAAATAGGTTGCTAAAATGAATTAATGTTTGAATTGATGAGTCACGTAGTAAATGGTAAAAGAACAAAATCATCCTTCCTGATACAACGACAGTATTGTTCAATATTTTAGCGTGTACGCTTAAACAGTTATTATGTGTACAATGTTTACATTCTACTTTAGAGTCTTGCGTTAAGATCATAAAAAAATCAGGTTATAAATGCAATTCCGATGAGAAATCTACTCAGTTATGTTAGTAAATTGTAGTCAAGGGCGGAGCTATTAAGGGATCGGGAAGGGTCCCGGCCCCCTAGGCTTAAGCCCGTTAGTGTATTTTTTCGCGATTTCATGTGTATTTCCGGGAAAAAATTATTTCGCCTCCCATTTAATGTATTTTCGAAAAAATTTGTTTACCTCTACCGAAAATTTTTCAACTCGTCGTTGATTGTAGTGAATCTGATATATTATATATATGTATGTATCCATGCATGAATTTAAATTCTTGGTAAAATATTGCTTTACGGCCTCAATAGCTTAAAGTGATATTGCTTAACCTAAAAGCACTTTCCCGTCAAAGAAATTTGTGACATTTTCAAGTTCACAACAAATCACGTGGCTTATGTTTAGAGTGCTATTTGATAAAAGATTGTACATATGGTCTAGTGATATACTTGACTATGTTTAGAGTGCAATCCACAAGAAGTAAAGAACTGTACTACGGAGTAAGTCTTCTTACTATTCACTTTTCAAAAAGTTTGGCCTTTTACAACTATATAGTTTTTTTTTTTATGTGCCACAAGTTTCCAATTCGGACAAACTGGAGAAATTATGCACTTACACTTTTACTTGGCTCAAAATTTCAGTAGTGTAAATCGGTGGTTCTCCTTGATTTGGAGGTAACTTTTAATATATTTGGCCTTACTATAAATAAATAAAAAATGCTTTGTGCAATTTTAAAAAGTTACTTTACTTTAAGTCTAAACTCCACAAGGTTATTCACTTTAAGATTTTTCTTGCACTACTTCAACATGCTCTATTTGAATGAATTATATATTTACTCAAAGATCTAAGGCTAGAATACTTTTAAATGTAGGACCTACATCAAATCTTGTAATATACACGATATGCATGCCGCCATGATTTTTATATTTTAGTGTTACCTTATATCTAAAAATAAGTGTGTAATGAATATTCACCTTTTATGATGTATATAATTCAACAAACTATCAATAACGAATAGTTATTATTTATAACAAAAGAGTTTTATCGTCATAACACCATATTGCTTTCATTTACATTGTTTTAAGGGCCTTTTATGGTTTAGAGCCTAAACAAGACAAAATCATTGAAATATGGGCGAAGAAGAGATAAGAGAATATAGCGGTAAATAGAGACACTGAATAACACATCCATTTGAATGTTGTCATATATTATCATGTAGAGCCTATTAAATAAACACATTGGAGTAAGGTTACCAACATCCACGCATCAATTAAAACCACTATTGTTTATCTATCAACATAATCTCATAAGTAAAATACTTTTATGACCGTTCGACATTATGATAATCACAACCTTTAAACGTCGGTAGTATAATAGATTACATGATGCATAATTATAAAGCCCTTATGACATTTTTATTACTACTTGAATTGTGATCAAGCTTTATTTTCTATATAAGCTCGAACATTACTAATATCATATCATTCAATTGAACTTGAGTACTATAGTGGCATGATATCGTTACTGACTGTACCACAAGTCCACAAGTGATCGAGCAACCTTTTTAATCAGCTATATGTACTATAAATGACGTATGTAGACCATGACACGAAAAGTCGAACAACCTCGTTCAAGCTATAAGCTTATGAGATATCTATGGAGTAAAAATATGATCTTAGTTGTTTGAGTTCAATACCTTTTAATTTTTGGAGGACGCGGACAATGATTTACTTACTTTCTTGTCATCATATGAACCATGGTCTTGGGGAAACATTGACCATAACGTATCAATTAAGGCTAGATCACTTGTCTTTGGTACCAACACATTTCTTACGGACCTTGGGGTGTAGGGGCATCAATATAAAGAATAAAGTTTCAAGCCACCGTTATTTACTATTACATAGAACACATATAGTTGATCAATGTGTTAAAATATTGAAGCAAAATATTAAATTTAGGATAGTTGGGACCTGACCATCATAAACGAGAAAACGTCACATAGTTAACATACATGGGTAAGCGCTATTGTTACTTGTTGATTCGGTTATCTTATATTTTGTTTATTTGAGCTCAGCGGTCTAATGAGTTCTAGCACCATTGAACTAGGGGAGTATAGTGGTATGATACCTCCCGTTGGGTTGTGTTATGGTTTCGTTTTTTTCTTTGGGCTATCGGTCGCGACCGGTCGGTGAGCTTTTTTTTTTTTTTTTTTTGATTTTGATTGTCTGGGCGATCGATTAGAAGACACACATATGGACATAATCTTTCACTTTTTTATTTTTTTAATTCGTGAAAGAAAGAAATGTGTGTAACTATGTATTGGATTTGCAGGTACACAATGCGATTTTATTTTTGTAAATAATTAATTTACAATTTATACATTCGTAGTTTGATTTCATTGTTATTTTTATTTTAAATAACTAATAAGCTACGTTTGTAATTAATAAGGTACATTTAGAAACATTTTAAGCCCTTGAAGTTTGTTTTTATTATAGTGTTTTTAATTTTATTTGAACGAGGTGGAGAGCCTGCGCGTTGCCGCGGTGTGTTTTCTTAAAGATGGATGCAGAGTTGTATGGCTGTGTTAGATAGGCGGAGCTTTTTGATTTCAAAACAAATAACTCTAGATACACAAAGGTTTTAATTCAACGTGAAATATATGATGTTTTACCATCTAAACTCATAGATGACCATATGACATAAAATCCTAAATTTTGTAATAAATTTAGACATAAGAAGCAAACATATCATTCTTAAAACACATGATACAACTATTACAACCATGTGAAACTAATGTTAGGACTTTCCTTGAACCAAACTCCCTGAAGCACGTCACCTGGTCAACACCCTCGTGAACATAATGGTCTTGCTATAACATACATGTTTAACACCCAAATGGCAAAGTCGAACACAGTTAGCGGCTCGCCACCTGGTCAACACCCCCATGAACATAAAGGTTTTGCTATAACATCCATGTTTAACACCCAAGTGGCAAAATCGATCACAGTTAGCGGCTTGTGAAAAGCAATGGAGGACATATCTGCAATTTCAAAGAATAAGAATAAAAGTATTGATGTGAATGTTATCTTAAATATCATGTTGATATTGTGGCGGGAATCAAGAGCTATACGTTTTAGTACCAAAAATGAGTACAAAATGTCAAAAGTTAGTCAAGTATACGCATCACTGTGGACAATAGTAAACAGGATAT
Source organism: Chrysanthemum lavandulifolium (assembly GCA_022545495.1). NCBI lineage: Eukaryota > Viridiplantae > Streptophyta > Magnoliopsida > Asterales > Asteraceae > Chrysanthemum > Chrysanthemum lavandulifolium. Next base: position 191,425,491 of record CM040245.1, on the reverse strand, counting down.
ATGGCATAGCACAATGCTAGTACTTATATATGTTTCAGTCTATTCCTATACTCGCCATTCACGTATCAATAGGATTAATTATTTGGTATGGAACGGGTAATTCTTTTCTCCTGATGAGACATGAAGCATAGCAAAATAAGTACCAAAAGCCTGATTAACACATAGGTCTCCAACACAAACTATTTAATTACGCTTTTTTACTCAGTTAGAGGACAATAGTGCGATCACAATTCATAATCTTAGCTAGCATACATAACTGATAGTATATAATTTCAAGGTCATGCACGTGTGTTGGATGTATATCTTAACTTATGGCATTTATTACCTGAATAAATTCATACGCAAATGAAGGTGATATACCCAGTGCCTTTTGTTGCAAAACAGATCATAAAAATGAGCAACTACTATTGAATCGAGAAGCAACAGGAACAACTTATTCTGTTTCTACAAATATTAAGCCATCTAAAAAGTCACAAATTCCAAGATATAGTATTAATGCCTTTTTTTTCTGTTTCCAGTACACCGAAGGCAATATTTTAGATGTCATGAACTTCTTAGTTACTCTCATTCCTAAAGTAGCATATAAAGTAGAAAAGTAATTAATAGTTTTAATTGTGGTAAACTATCTTCACAAATATCAATGGTTAGATAAATACTCATAATCATAAAGAAAGGGTCTAAATTATCCAATCGAATATAATGTAATGAATAAATATGAAAGAATGAGTTACAGTTTCATACATGTAACTATCAAGCGCATCCATGCAATCATTAGCAAGCAATAAGTTGGCTAATGCAATAACCTACAATACAACCAACTCAAATTCAAATAACTCCATATATTAGCATAAACATTTACAGCACATAACTAATTGTTTTACCCATACCTTGTGGCCATATTCGAGACGCTCCATCATAGCTAAGCAATTGTCCTTCCCGCCACTAACCAACCCTATTACGTTCATCTTCTCTTGAACACCAATTTTTTTTCCCTACACGTTACCTTCAACCACAAAAATCGCGCATAAATTATCACATCACACACTAAATATTCCAGTGCAACATCAGCCACAGTCCAGAAACTTGCATTCAAGTGAAAAGCATAAATATTTAATAATAACGGCCGACAATTGCAGCGTGTATAAGAAATTACCTCGGCATTTCTTAATATCAAGCTCACCTGAGTAGACGGCGTAGAAACCAAAAGTAAAACACTCGTATCGCTGTTATAAACGGCTGTTTCATTAGGCAGTTTCTAAGCGAAACCTCTGCTATAATCCAGCTGAACCTCTGCACAGTAAAAACGGGGAAAAAACGTAAGAATTCAAATGTTGGAAAAAATAATAGGATAACTATAGCTATCATGTGTTTATTTATATTCTAATGGAATGCTACATTTAGAATCAACACAGACGACAATAGTAGTTAATACAAACATTTGTAGGCATTATTAAAAGTAAGTATCGCGTCGCTGTTGTATAACGTTTTACCTGCCCAAACAGTGTCTTTGGTGCAAGGCATATCCCCGGGTCCATGGTTTGTATGTCTGAAATACCTAAAATGTAACAGACAAATAACATATTAGTATAAACCAATGTAAGGTATAGTTATGGTTTAAATGAATGACAATTGCGTGTTAACAGTAGCTGGATCCGTAAAGTTGTATTATTGTACCTGTTCATTATAAAGTTGTACCTGTTCATATTAGCTAAAAAAAATTAGAAGAGGTTTATACTTTCATTGATGAACGTTGTTTCAATTAGAAGAGTCTATTATTGTAGTGCTGGTGGCATAATTTTTTTCATGATGGAAGTTACTTTCATTTAATGATTCTGCAAATAACATATTAGTATAAACCAATGTAAGGTATAGTTCTGTAACAAAGCTGCACATGAATAGGTACAATAATAGACTCATATGAAGAAATTATGCCAGCAGCACTATAAAGTTGCACCATAAAATTATCATAATGAAAATATCAATATTACAATCGAGTTATATTGGTACGGGCATATGTCATATGTGATTCAGTTTGGTTCATGGTATGTGGTTTTATAAGTAAAAGAACCTGCAGTTTAAACATGCATTCAAGTAGTTCCTAAAGCAACAGTTCAAAGTGAAATCCAATTGAGGCAATTTTGATGTAAAAAAATTATATAAACATGAGCAACCACTTTCTAACTTGTTTTGCAATAAATGTTTAAACCTATTTGGCATAAAGCGACCTTCTAAACCATAGTCACAATTAGAGGTATTCGGTTAAGCCCTTGCATTTTCAATAAGCACAACTTTTAGGGCTATTCCTTGCATTTTCAATAGCCCTGCATGCCAAATAACCAACAACACAAAACACTATAGTTCATTTAACTCTAATGTAACTTAATCAAATTTTAGAGGAAAGAAATTAGCAGAACCATTTGTGATTGCAGATTTTATGCTTGGTTTAGCTTCCTGCTGAACTATTATCCAACTCATCCGAGCCGCCCAGAAAACAAAGTCAAATTACCGGCAGATAGTGGAAGAGGCCGCTTCAGAAAAGTGGTGCAGATAGCAAAGCTCACCTATTAGCTAAAAAAAATTAGAAGAGTCTATTATTGTACCTGTTCATGTGCAGCTTTGGTCACTCTGTGCCATTTTCCACTTTCATTGATGGATGTTGTTTCAGTTTGTCTGACCACTGGATTGAATGTCAGAAAACGCATCTCACTGATCCCCGATCATGGCTGCATAAATAAATAAATATTCCCAAAAAACGCCTCAGCCTAGGCACTCAACAACATAATTTTTTTTCTCAAATATTTTAAATATATATATTCTTGGTAGTATTATTACCTCCTAAGGATCTGGAAGAATTCCCACGATGCAAGCATAGGTTACATCAAGTTTTCCAGCATCACAACATCCTTCAACAGTGAAATCGCCAAAACCTTATCGGTGCCCTACTCACTTTCTTTCGCAGCCGACATTTTCAATTTAAAGCTCTCTGTCCACGTCAACTTCCTTCACCGGCTTCTGGTTCTTCAAAATTGATTCGGGAACTACAGGTACATGTGTTTTTCCACACTATATCAATAGGTATGATATTTGATAAAAGTAGGAGGGATGCAAAAATGTATGAAAATATAAGACACATGACATATATTTGATAAAAGTAGCTCGGGAACACGGCATATAAGAGAGTGTATATATAAAAAGGTGACTCACCTTGATTAGCCACTTGGTTATGACAGTTACCTACGCATGAGTTACCAACAAATGTAGCCTGTGACTGCGTCCGCCTAAATGTCAGCAAGGAATTAACAGATAATTGTTTTATACGCACCACAACTTATGAACACCTTATAATCACAACCCATACACAACTTATATATTTACACAATTAGTACACACCTGATACAACTTATGCACAACTTATGAAATCATCACGTATAGCGATAACTCCTGGCCCTCAGATTTTCAGAGCTTGAATTGTAGTCACTATTGTTCCCGGCTCGAGCCAAACATATACCACTGAACAACAACCCTGCGCCACAGTACCCGTACCATAAACAACACCGCAAAGGTCCTTCCAGGCACAAATCGGAGTATTCAATATCTGAAATTTCAAGAAAGTTTACTGATATAAAATAAGAAGATAATATTGAGAAATAAGGTAGCGAGACACCTTTTACACCAAATATAATGCACTTCATAACCCGATGACTTAAAAATCATATATAAGTTCGTATTCAATTGAAGTATATGTAAAGAAACTAAAGGAATTACAAACCATCACACACAAAAGATATTAATATGGAATTTGTATTAAAATTTTGGCTCTCATATACATATTAAACTAACGGAATTACAAACCAACTCGTAAGTTTAGAGCTAAAATTCCTAAGAACTTAAGAAGCAATTTATTTCCTGAATCATCTTTTTCACAGTTGTATTTGCACTTTTAGAAACATAATGATGCCCTGCTCCTTCTGTTAACACAACTGCAATCCTGTTACAACCCACTCTTATTAACATATCTTTGCATATAAGTATTTTTGGAAGGTTATAATTAAAAACCATTTATTTTGATTATTTTAATTAGATAAACAAACTTTAGTTAAGGTTTTACCACTTCTCAACTCGCTAGAATGGCACATAAAAAGGGCAGATAGGCTTATAAGAATTAAGAGCTTCACTCAGGAGGAATATGTATACACTATTCAAAATACTTACCACTACATAGGCCCATAAGTTTCTGATTCAAACTCCATTTTCGACACTATCCACCTCAACATGTGCAGCATTCTCAATGATCTATGTCATCAATTGAGCATCTTCCGATCCCGTTACTTCCATTTCCAAATTTAACCTTTTCATCAATCCCAGTATCACCTCCTTCAGGTAATGGTGGAAAAAAATCAAACATTAAACAAAGCCAACTATGTAAAGAAACCCATTTTTGTAACAGAATCATTAAAAAAAATCTCAATTCCAACTTATGAAGCATTTATAGTAGAAAAAGATATTATCAAAGAAAAACTTGTCCAATATTTTTCTAAAACCATTAGTTAGTGCTCTAATTCATATATTCAAAAATATAAAGTATCGTAATATTGTTTTTTTAATTATAAGTAACATTTTAATACATTTTTTTGTTGTAAAGAAAGGTAAAAAGAGCTGACAATAGTGTCGGTCAACGAAACTGACCCAACCTGTATCACTATACTATACATCAGTTTTTTTAACAAATCAGTCTGTACCCATTTGAGGCCAATATAAAGATAACATTTAACGACGGGAAAGTAAACCTACACGACAGAATGATTATGTACACCTGAAAGTTGATATTCTTCCTCGAGGTGAAAATTACCATTAGCACCATATCGTGAAACAACATCAAGCAGACTAACCAAGGTAACCTACCCGATCTTATAACAAATTGACCTCCAATAGCTCTGTGTGCCATAGCAATGAAATCCGCAGTTAAAAAAAAAAAAAAAAACGAATTGACAAATTTTAACCTGTGAGTTACCTTTCTGTACAAAACATTATCCACTTTATTAGCTAAAAGATATTTGAATACAGAGTCCTATATAGAATTAAAAAAGCGTTAGTTTTTCGCAATTGTTCCAAGATCACTTCATCAACAAGGGACTCAACAATAGGATAGACAATAACTAAAGAACACTACCAATAAGAAATGAATGGCAACAACCAAACAGTTCACAATAAAAGCTAATTATCGCAGACCTTAAAATGACCATTTCACCTGTTAAAAAAATCCCACATAGGCAACCTGGATCAGTCATTTACTATCTCACTAATGTAGCGTTTTCATGTGTTATATTCGTTCAGGTGATTATGTTGATGTCTTATTAATGATGAGCGAATTTAGGTTTTACCTCATTCTTATTATTGTGCTAACGATTTGGAAATGTCATTCTTTGAAATGTATACTAAATCGATTGTGTGTTTGCAAAACTGTAACTTGCCTTTAAAGGTGTGTTATGGCCGGGAAAAAAACGTAGGTTACCAATTTTTCAAACTTTAAAAGTACATTCGCAGGCATGTTATGATGAGCATAGATGGATATCATTCTTGAAAACAGCCTTTTTGAGATGGATCTTTCATGTGTATGCAAAATCGTGTTCCAAAGTGATCGTGCTTCATCTACCCGTTGGCCCATATCAAATGCAAGTAGAAGGGTGTCAAATGTTCCCATTGTCATTTCTTGGCCTTTGCCAAACATCCATTTGCCACATGTTCCAACATCCATAAACAGTAAAAAGTTAGTTATTTTGTTATTCAACGATTCTTATAGTGGATACATGCATATATGACAGACTATACAGCATACATGCACTGACGTTAATACAGTTCAAAAGTCAAAAAAAATATATAAGTCATTAAGATGAGGAACTACACAATGTGAATCCCATCACGCTATTAGGAAAATACTTTTATAATTCCATATGATTAGTGTCATTCAATATAGAATATTGCAATTATATTCAGAAGCTTTAGAATATATATTTTCATACTTGAATCACTCGTTTCCGTTGCTTTAGAATATTAAGAGCCTTGGCTACCGCTATCACCGGGAATTCTGACTCCCAGGCTGTCCATTTATCAAGTTCTCCATAAACGAAGTCTGTCAGAAATGTCTTCAACCTACAGCACCTGTTAACATAAGCAAAGGTTCAAGATTGCTAACCGTTTTTCACAGTCACAAATGCAGCAACTTTCATGAGGTCATATTAAAAACTATTGAGAGAATAGCAAAATATAAAAAACCCTAAATTTAACCTAAACCCTAATAAAAAACCCCTAATTAAAAAATTGACAGTGGAGAAGATGAATTTTTGAGAGTCAATTAGAGCTCTAATTTACAGGATAAAAGGCATCCGATCTGCTCTAATTAATGTTAACAGCTCTTGTTTTTTTTTCCTTTCGTTTTTTAGGATAAAAGGCATCCCATCAAAGGCTCTAATTAATTGGTTTGATAAGATGGAGAAGATGAACTTGTGACAGTGAATGGAGAAGATGTGTGTGTGTGTGAATGGAGAAGACAGTGAACTTGTGACAGTGAAGATGGAGAAGATGTGTGTGAACAAGGGTCTAGAGAATGGGGGGAAAATAGCTCCACAGTCCGAAAAACAAAAAAACCCATGTTGAACTGTTCATTTTATGCCCGGGAAATGTTAAATATACTTATTACGGAGTATTATGTACTTTGGGACCACTTAAACTCTTTTATGGGCATATATTTCCACACTAAAACAATGATATAAACTCAGTTTTACTAGAATAAATAAAATTTTTTAAGGAAAATTTATTATTTTATACTTTGTGTTGTGATCCAATTAAGTAGTACTCAGTAACCTTTTCTTTCGCTGCAAACTATTTTTGGGAACGCCAACCCACACTTTCCCACTCAAGTGCTGAAGCGGAATATCAAGGTGTTGCAAATGTCATTTCTGAATCATCTTGGCTTCGCAACCTTCTTCTTGAACTTCGATGTCCTGTTCAGAAAGCAACTCTCGTGTATTTTGATAATGTTAGTGTTATTTTCCTCTCTGGAAACCCTGTACAACATCAACGTACCAAGCATATCGAGATGTACATTCATTTTGTGCGAGAAAAGTTAGCACGTGGTGAAGTTTGAGTTTTAGATGTTCCATCTCGTTATCAAATTGCCGATATCTTTACCAAAGGTCTTCCCGTATCTTGTTTGATGACTTCCGAGACAGTCTCAGCGTGCGTCCTTCTCCCGCTTCGACTGCGGGGGTCTTTAGCATATAATATATATTATTAGCATATTGTGTAAATCATGTATATTTGAAATGTATGTCACATATCCCGTAATTCACTCCTAGTTAGTTAGGATTGATATGTATCCACTCTCTATATAAAGGGCTATAGTATTATTAATGAAACATACAATTGAATTCCTACAAATATAAACCATTAGGGTGCGTTTGGTTCGCAGAATGTTTTCGAAGGAATTGTAATCTTTGGAACGAATTGTAATTTGAATGAATTGTAATTCAAATAATTGGAATGTGTTGGAATTGTAATTGATGAAATCTTTCATTGTGTTTGGTTGACTTACAGAACGTAATGTAATTAGAAAATAATAATAATAATAATATAATATTAATAAAAATAATAATAATAAATAATAATAAATATTATTATTATATTATTTTATTATTATTATTATAATAAATATTTATTATATTATAATAATAAGTATTATTATTATTATATAAATATTATTATAATGAATATTTATTATAATAAATATTTATTATATTATAATAATAAATATTATTATTATTATATAAATATTATTATAATGAATATTTATTATTATTATTTCGAGACGTTAGACGCGTCTTGCGGTTCATATTTTTAATAGGATTAGGGTGAGCATAAAAACCGAAAAACCGAATCGAAACCGGAAAAACCGAAAAAGCCGAACCGAAAAAACCGCCCCATTCGACAAACCGATGGCGATGGTTTTGAATTTTATAAAAATCTAATGTTTGGGGCGGTTTTTGAGTTCATAAGAAAAACCGAACCGAGAAAACCGCCCCGCCCCACCTTTTTATATGTTTTTATATAATTTTATCTATATAAAAGATTTGTTATTTAAATTTAAAGATCTAGGTATAAAAGTTTATCTATTAAAAAAAAATGTGTTATTTAAATTTAAAGATTTGTTTTATTTATAGATATTATATATTTGTTTTGAACAATAGTGTTCTTTGAAAATTTCCCTACAATTTCGTAGCGAGCGAAAAGTGCAAAGCCAAAGGCGTGCATTTTATATTTTAGATTGATGTTTGGTTGTTTTGTACACGTTTTTTCGACGCTTTGGATTGCTAGATAATATCTATTATTGATATTTGTTTAAATATTTTGCTTGAAAACTTAGGGGTGCTTGGTTGGGGTAATGGGGGTGGGGAATGGCAAGGTAATGATTAAACATGCTGGTTAGAACTAGGAAATGCAATCATTGTTTAGTATTGGGTAATGGGGCATTACCCGATAAATTGGGAGGTATGGTAATGATTACCACCACCACCACCTGACAGCGACAGCGATGAGCCACCACCACCACCACCCCACCACAGCGAAGCCACCACCACCACCACCACCACCACCACCACGGCCACCACCATTAGCGACCACCACCACTAACAAAGACCACCACCACCGAAACCACCACCACCACCACTACCACCACCACCACCATCACCACCACCATCTACGGCCCACCGTCACCACCAAAAGCGACCACCACCACCACCAAGAACCACCACCACCACCACCACCACTTTGGAGGTTAATGTATTTTCTCAAGCAAGACTATCAAAGATAATGATAATCTACATTCCATTCATTTGCATTCCTTTGCATTCCATTGCCTTTCCTTTCCATTCCCAATTTGAACCAAGCGCACCCTTAGAATTGTAAACTTCATATAAGATTAAAACTTGCTTGTTTTTAAGTAAGAAAAAACCGAATAAAAACCGAAACCAAACCGATTCAATGTCGAGAACCGCGAAACCTAAAAACCGAAACCAAACGGTTTGTAGTTTCCAAAACCGAAATATAAGGTTCGGTTTTGGTTTCTATAAAACCGCCCCCACCCCGCCCCATACTCACCCCTAGGTTTTGCTATTGCTCGAGTGTGGGGGCCGGTTCAGTTTCTCGGCTTCCACCAATTTCTTGTAAATCATATGAGTTTTAATAAAGTGATGTTATAATAATAATAATAATAATAATAATAATAATAATAATAATAATAATAATAATAATAATAATAATAATAATAATAATAATAATAATAATAATAATAATAATAATAATAATAATAATAATAATAATAATAATAATAATAATAATAAGACTAAAATACACGTTGGTCCCTAAACTTGTAGTGGAGGATCGCGATGGGACGAAACGGGCATAATCATCGCCGCGGGTCCAAGCAGTACCGATTAAATGCCAGTTGGTCCTTGACCAATCCTGCCGTTGTCAGCGTTATTTTCTTGAGGCAAAACCGTCTTTCATCATAGCGTACTAAATAAAACCGTTCTACGATGAATGTAGCTAGTATATGTGTGTAACAAGGTTTGATCTACATTTATGACCCATCCCTAAACTATCCTTCAAAACCGTCCTCTTCAAAAGATAATTGTTTCGGGATGGTGCGTTCTTTGGTGTGGTAAGCAAGCTATTATTCGTACCGTGGACCTCTGCTTGACCAGGCGTCGATTCTTTGCTTGTCTGTTCAAGTAAGTGCGTCTTAATATTTCTTGTGTAAGTTTGTAACAATGGTGGTTGTTTAATGACTTGTCATAACCAACAATAGGGGTCTTCTTGTCGGTGGATAAGATGGTATGATCACGAAATCGTGCTCGTTCAAGAATGATCATACCGGGACTTTTGAGGGAGAAATGAGCTTGAGGCAAGATTAGTAGTGCTTTCAGGTGATGTGTGGAAGTGGAAGATTTACATGGTGCTAAGTTGGATGTTGTTCTTCATTGTTTATGCATTGGGATAACGTTTAACCTTTTATGTAATGAGGCTAGTTGGTTAATGTTGTGTATCTTGAATTGTAGTAACCTTGTTATGAAGTATTCGATTTTGTTTGTTTCGATTTTCTATGCCTCATGGCTATCACGGATGGTTTGCAATGTGTTTAGGGGTTGACTTTTAAATGTCAACATTCTTATGATGTTCTATTTTAGCTTTGGTTACTTTTAGCGCAAACAATTCACACATCAAGCTTAGTCAATTTCAAAAATACACAATAATGACATGGTTCCATAGTTAATGCAAATGGATATAATTCGGTGCATAAAATTGCATACTTTTCAAAGCATGGCGCTCTGATTACACACCCACACACAAATATGTTTTTAGATTACATAACTTGTCCATAGAAAATAAATAGTAAACTAGATGAAACATTGTCTAGATAATTAGCATATGATTTGACCTATGGTGAGGCCATCATTCTTTCAGTCGACTGCTTCTAGTCATTCTTAGTGTAGCGGTGGGTTGAAGCGTAAGCTGCTTGAACATCACTTGGTGAATCACGATGGGATTGCTCATGCATGATGGGATCGGCAGCTGGTTCGACTTGAAGTTCTTTGGGATTGTGACAGGATGCATCATGTATGATGGGATCTTGATTCTGGCTCTTGATTTGTAGATTGAACACCACTTCCTTGGCGCACTAACTTGGCTTTCTAGAACAACCCGTACCTTGACTTGTTTATCTGCTACTACCTTTTACATTTAGGATGTCTTCTTTTCCTGCTGACTTTAGTAGGCACCTTTTGACATTTACCTTATTGGCATTTCCACTATGTTGAGCTCCACCATACCCTAGGCATGTTACCAGGTTGTGTCCGGCAATGCCACAAATACTACACGACACTCTTCCAAGCCCTTGACGACTTACCATCCTTCACAATCTCTTGATTTGGTGCTATCCTAACTCTCTTTCTACCTTTTGCGGCGGCGGGTTTGTTTCGGTTCGGTGGAACAATTGTTGTTGGCATAGTTGATTTTTCCCAATGTACTTTGCTAGTTATAAATTTGGACATGGTGTTTGTAGGTAGCCTCCCAGTGAGAAGATAGTAACAAGGATGAGCCCATGTTTCTCTGACTCCGACTTGTTGGCCATTTAAAGCCATATTCAATTGGTAGCAACGGCATGTTTACATGGTAAACTGTTATCTCCCATCTTACGCAAGTACAAGACTTGTGTACAACATTAACTACACATTGGTCACCCCATGGTCCACTAACACGAAACTTAGATCCCCATTCCATAACACATTATATATGACCTCTTTCTTAATAGCCTCTAGCATGTGTTGTGCGGTTGGTGTTAATGGCCCATCACTCTTACGAATCACCATAAGAACATGCATTATCCTCTTCATACAATATTCACGATGTATTCTAAGGTGTAATAATAGGTTTGCTTAACCCTCTTTAATTTTCTCATGAAACACTTGACACATGTTATTAAGTAACACATCGAGTAGCTCTCCCTAAAGATGACAAGTAATAAACATGTATTAATTGTAGCTGTTTATCTTGCATTCGATGACAAAGTAAGTGAAACAAATAGATCACTTACATGAAAAATGTGACCTTGACCAATGGATCGGTGGTATCTTACTTAACCAATCATGGGTTTGGTTGATTAAGTTTCTTGAGATCGACCATAGCTTTCATAAAGCTGTACAACAGTTGAGGTCATTGCACATTTCCACAGATGGTCTTTATAGGCCCTACCTTTCCATTGCAATTTCATTTTCTCATGTATGCTTTTAATCTGAATATGTGTTACGCACTTTCAAAAACTTCACTACTGACTCTACTTATATCTGCACAAAATCAAATATCTTTCTTTATCTGTTTCAAAGCAGTGAGACTTAAATTCATGAGCAGTAAGAGAGTACCTTATTCATGTCGATAATAAAAGTGATGCTTGAAATTGGCCCAAGTGCTAAATCATCGGATAAACAATGAAGAAACCAAGTCCATGATCCTATGTTATACGAATCAACAAAAGCATAAGCGAAAGGGTATATACCATTGTTGCTATCAATTCCAGTGTCATCGATTGACCATTGAAAGGACCACGAATTGGAAGCGGCCATTGACAACGATCTCCACAATCTTTAAATCCTTGCTTGATGCACCTAAACAAACATACACTCTCTTGAATTCTCGGTTGGAAGAGACTCATCCGGAGGTCGTTCCACATTCATCTCCACCTGTCGTATTAGGGTTTGTCTTACGCAACTCTTGAACATAATCTCTCAACATGGTAAATTGAAGCTTGAATTGACCCCGATGGCTTTTATAGCTAGGTTTTGGCCATAATACCTTCTGCGAGGGACACTTGAAGGTCGTATTGGTTGGTAAGTTGATTATGCACCGACGACGAGGAAGCTCGGATTTGTTTCAACTTGTCTTTGTAATTTTACGTGAGATATAGCGAAGGTCAAAAGCTCGACTTCCCCGATTGCAAACAAGTGTGTTGCTCATTATATGTTACGACCGACCGGATACTGTCTCACCATTCTGCCGACAAACAATAGCCATGGGCGGTATTTCGAAGGGTCCTTTTGGCGAAAAGCAATGCTCTTATACCCTTACGCTTAATGGACTTCTAGATGGGCCAATATTGATCGGGACCTTCACTTGGGCTGGCGGAACACAAACCCTACACGACCCTTATTCTTGTTTTGTCATTCTTCAAAAAACAACTCCTCCTAGTTTCTATTGAATGCTCTCTTACTAGCTTTTTACTTCCCTGCGGTAGCAAACTCGACCCGGTATAGAAAAAGTGGTATAAGCGCCATTAGCAAAGTGTGCGTGTTGAAACTAACATGGTCACGCAAAATACTTCATCAACCATCACGGGTAAATCATTTACCAACGCTGTCATCACTTATATTACATGTTGTTCCTTCTTCACCTAAATCATTACTCGACCTACTTGTAGCATACCAAGTCGTGCATCATTCTCTTGACAAGTGTTATCTTGATTTGGTTCAACTGCATTGCCAAATTCACTAGTGTCACTCGCATAATGAGACTAAGATCAACAACGGATCCTCTTCCATGTTATCACGAGTCGGTTGAAACAGACTTACATCCACATCGGGCTCCTCAAAGTCATTATTCACATCAAGTAGTGGTGCACTGCTTTGTGTAAATGCTTGTCTGTGTCAATTGAAGCAGTTAACCTCAAAATTTTCGGGCTCCTCAAAGGTGTTATTGACATCAACTAGTCTTTGTTCCACCGTTGTCAAAGTCCTTCCACGAATCACTCTAAGCAGTTAACCTCAACATTATCGGGCTCCTTTAGAGCATTGTCCTCATCAACAACTACTAAAGCACGCTCCTTTGTGTTTGAGCAGGTTGGCTAGCAAATGAGCGGTCTAAGGTGGAAAAGAGTGGCTCAATGTTTGGCAAATTGCTAGCTTCACCAATATCATTGGCGTCCACGAGCAATTGTGTAAGTTGGATAAAGCGATCTAGGCGGGTTCATTATCTATATCATCTAACACCAACCGTCTACAACATGATTGAATAGCCGCGGTAGCAACTTTTCTCCTATCTTCATCCATCTCCCAAAACACATTCTTAATTGATTGTGGGGACATTTCACAAAATTCTAATCTAGTCTTCCCTATTTCAACATACACGTCTATCGACTTATCTTTGTATAACAACATCTTTCAACAAGTCTAGATTAGCGGGTTCACGGAAAGAAAACAAACCGTCGTCTAATGTACAACCGAGGCTTAAGAAAGTAGAAATAATTGGTTTGTCGGACTCATAACCGATTTGGGTCATGAGCATCCATTTCATCAACAGATACCTCTTTTATTTCAACAAGATCAACAAGGCATTTCTTGCCTCCTTGATATATCCTACGGAAAGTATTTGAATGTACCTTCATAATGGAACATCATGCTAAGCGATCCGAGTTCACCCGTATATAAAAAATGTACAAAAACTTTGTTAAGCTAAAGTTACCTAAAGGGAATAACTTAATCACTCGTACTAACATATGATTGTAATAGGCTCTAACCAAAAAGACTTACAATATCTCATTGCAGATCTTTCCTCCGTTTCACGATCATCATATAAAGGATATTCCCTTACTCGCCACGAGTAAATCCAAGGTGGTTGTTTGTTATTTTCTTACTTAGATTATTTGATTTTATGATAGACATTGCCTTAGTGTTTTTGGGTAGGCTTCCAAAACAAGTTTGGGGATGATCAATGAGTACCGGTTTTGTTATATTGTACAATATGGCGGAAATTGGACAAGACAGGTTATCGATGTATACCACATAATGACTATTCTACCCCAGCGGTACCATGATTACGGGTTTATTTTGGGTATAACGGACGTTGACAACGCCGTTATTGGTCAAGGGCGATTTGGCATTTAATCGGTCTTGTTTGGACCCGTGGCGATGATTATGCCCGGTTTCGTCCCATCGCGATCCTCCACTACAAGTTTAGGGACGAACGGTGTATTTTAGTCTAATAATAATAATAACTGTGGGCGAATATGGCGAATCCTCCTTCGTCTTTTCTTCTTGATCCTACCTAACCTATCCATCCTTTCATCATTAAATTAATCAACTCCATTTGTTGGTTAGTGGTTATATTTTCATTCATTGAATTTCTTATTCATCTCCTTTTGGGTTCTTTTTTTTTTAGCGTATTTCATATCTATTAGCTTGCTGTTGTGGGGTTTATTTTGTGTTGATTCATTGAATATCTTATTCATTGAATATCTTATTCATTAATCAACTCCATTTGTTGGTTGTGGATTTTATTGGTCGTACATTAAGATAGGGTTCTATTTTTTTTAGCGTAATTCATTTCATTTTGCTTGCTGTTGTGGGGATTCTTTTGTGTTGATTGGCTACTGTTGTGGGGATTCTTTGCTCGTTGGTTTGTGGGTTGTTGTTGGGGGCTTCTTGGTTAGGTGCTACTGTTTGGGATTGCACCTTGAGTGTCCACTTTAGTGCTTTGTTGGTTGAGATTTGTTTTACAAGGTTGTTTTGGTGATTGCGGTGTTTTGTGTTGGTGGTTTTTCCATGCCTGCGGTAAGATTTCATTGTCCATTCGTTGGTCTTAGTGGATGTTGGGATGGTGGCGGAAATGGGCTCACTAAAACTTCTTTGATCACACATCTCCGTGACCGGCACTTTTGTGGTGATGCTCAAGATACCACTAGGTGTTCTCTTTCGTCGGACCTGGCTATTTTTGATAGGGCTGAGATTACTCTTAAGCGTATGGGTTTGTGGTTGTGTGGGGTTTGTTTCAAGACGCATACCTTCCGAACTAAGTGTCGTCATGGTTCAGGGTCTGATTTTGTGTCTCCTCCTGATTGTGGTGATGGTGTTGTTCGGTTCGTGTTGTATGATCTCATCAAACCACACGTTCCCTCTCATGTTGCCCTGGTTGAAGATTTGGTTTTGGACGAGGTTAGTGGTTTCGATTTAACTCTTCTTGATACTTTATTTTCTAGGGGGTTGCGGACTGTCAAATCAATCCCTCCCAAATGTCGGTTGGAATTTTCTCGTGTTCTGAAAGGAGCCCTTGATAAGGTGGTATGTACGCCTGATGACATTGCTTGTTGGGTTGGTTTGTTAGTCTTGCCTTTATGTCTCCTTAAAACTTTTCGTCCGAGGAGTAATCAAGAGTGTAGGTATGCCACTAAGCGTCAACGCCAGGAAGAATATATTTTTAATGCCATTCGTGCATGGGGTTCACCTGGTGGTAGTTTTCAGATTGTGCGCGAGGTTTTAGCCGAACCCTCCCCTTTATGGTCTAATGTTGATGATGATAGCTTGGATTTGGGTGACCGTAATGTCAAGCAATGCAAGAGGAAGATCTGTGATGGTCATTATCTGCTTCTTTGTTAGAGTTCTCTCGTCTTGGTGTGCACCTTATGATGATTCTACTCTTGAGGATTTAAAGTTAAACACCCTTCCGATCGACTCTGTTATGCCCGATATAGCCATTGATCATCATCACCTTCGCATCTCCGCCTTGGTCCTTGATATGATTAAGAGTTTCCTGGGAACTTCTTGTAGGCGGGATGGGTTGCGTGCTCAACACCTTTTGGATTGTTTAAATGGTGCGAGTTGTTGCTATTTCCGATGAGTTGGTCGTTTCTATCACCCAGTGGTGAACCTTTTTCTTCTTGGTAAATGCCCGAGGGTGTTGGGTGAGTACATTGCTAGTGCTCTCTCACACCCTTAGTCGAGCCAGGAGGAGGTATCCGTCAATTGCCGTTGGAAGCTGTTTAGGCGGTTAGTTTCAAGGTTTGTGCTTCCATGATTGGCCATTCTTGGTGGTTATTTAGATGATTTACAATTCGGTGTTGGGGTTTCGGGGAGGGAGGCTATTCTTCATGCGTGAATCGTTTGATTGAGGATCGAGGGTGTGATGTTGGTCATTCCATGTTGTTGGTTGATTTTAAAACGCTTTCAACATGGTTGATCGGGCGGTTATGTTACGTGAGGTTCGGCTTCATTTTCCGCGATGTCGCGTTGGGTGGAGTTCATTACTCCAATCTGCCGAGTTATATTATGGTGAGCATACTCTTTGGTCTCATCAGGTGTGCAACAAGGTGATCCGCTTGGGCCTCTTCTTTTTGCTTTAGTGTTACATCCACGGCTTGTAAGATTAGAGACTCTTTTAACCTTTCCTTTCATGCTTGGTATCCGGATGGCGGCACTATTATTGGTGATACTTTGGTGGTGGGAAAGGTTTTAGAGATGATTATGATGGATGGACTCAGTCGAGGCTTACACCTCAATGTTGATAAAGCGAGGTTTTTGGCCAAAGGAGGACCCAAGGAGCAGGTGGCGGTGTTTTTCCCTAATATTTCTCGTCCTTTACGGTGTTAAATTATTAGGCGGGCGGTTAGTGTGGTTTTGAGTTTGGTAGTAAGCTTGCTCGAAAAGGGTTGCTAAAACTATTGAACTTATGGATGTTGTTGCTAAACTTAATGACCTCAATGTGGTGTTGTTACTCGTGCATGTCTTGGTATTTCCAAGTTATATTTTTCTATGCGTACATGTTCTCCTCGGGTTTTGAGTGTGCTCGGGTTTCTTTTGATGCGGCACTTGTTCTTCTTTGGAGCGTATTGTCACGACACGGGCTGGTTTTGGTGTTGGCAATGGAGACTCGCCACCCCTTTGATTTTGGGGGCTTGGTGTCTATTCTGCGGTGATGTCTTGAACTATGCTTTTCTTGCTTGAGACTTCAATCGCTAGTCTCTGAACTAAGCTTCTCCATAGTCTTTGGTATTGTAACTCTTGGTCTTTCTTTCGATGATGCTCGTGTACTTTTAATGCGAATATGGATATTGACCTTTTGAGTAACCTAGCGAGGTCGCCGCCCCAAACTCATGAAGAAATTGGCGGATATATATTTCGCTCGGGTCACCCAAACCGTTGAATCTACATTCCATCTATCTCCTCGACGGATGGCTTTATGGAGCTCACTAAAGAGGATCATACTTGATTGGCTTAGGGTGGCTCCTATATCGGTTTGGGACAAACTATGAGCGCCGGGACTTATCGTTGTGTGTTGTGTTATCATTGGGTGTTCCCTTTTCTTTGTTCGGTACCGTGCTCGGCATGTTCTAGGGTTTTCTTGGGGATATTTATGGGGATCATGCGGTTTCTTGTGCGGTATTGTTGGCATTAAACATCGGCATAACATGGTATGTGATGTTCTTGTTGATATATGTTCTCGGTCCGGATTTACATTCGTAAGGAGGTGGATATTGGGCTTTATGGAGATAGGGACGGATCCTTGCGTCCTACCGATATATTGCTTTACTCTTGGGATGGTGGGCGTGATGTTTGTATTGATCTCACGGGTTCGTCGCCTTTGGCGCAATCGGGTTGCTTGATTTTGTCTTGGGCGTGCGGTTAGTGAGGTGCACGACGTAAGCGTGCCAAGTATGAGGCTAAATCTTGAGATATCGGATATGGGTTCCTCCCTTTTCTTTTCTTCTTTTGGAGAACTCGAGAAAGAGCGGTAACCTTACTAAAGCGTATTAGACTTTTCTCCTTGACTCAAGACATTAGGGCTCGTGTTGCGGTTCACATTTTTAATCGCATTGGTTTTGCTATTGCTAGAGGAGTGGGGCCCAGGTTGGTTTCTCGGCTTCCCACTAATTTCTTGTAAATTCTTTAAGTTTTTAATAAAGTGATGTTTTATAAAAAAAATAATAATAAAAATAAATAAATAAATAAATAAATAAAATAATAATAATAATGATGAGTCTCGAATACTCATCATTTTGTCAGATTAAACCGCCAAAACATACAAAACAATCAAAAGATATCAAAATACTTAAAATATCCCGGGGATTGTGTTTTATGTGTTTTAAATGCAAAATGTGCAAAAACAAAGGAAAATCGATCAAAGTTTGCAATATTGGCGATTTAGGTCCCCAATTTCAAAACTTGTCAAAATTAGTCCTTATGCATTTATTTTGAAAGGAAAAGTCAACCCAAGGTTTTGAAAGTCAATTTCATAAAATATTACACTTGGGTTACAAGTTTTTCAAAATTACATGTTTGGTCCCTGGATTTTAGAAATGGTCATGATTAGTCCTTGGAATTTTCAAAAGTGTCAAAACTAGACCTTGGACTATTAATATTGGCAAAATAAGCCCTTGGATTACTTTTCATAATTCTATTTGTGGTCCTTGGATTTCCAATATTACACATTTGGTCCTTGTGTTATTACTTTCACAAACAAAGCGGACCTAGTTAATCCCAAGCCCAAAAATAAAACAACCCTTGGCCCAATCATATTACCGGTCCAAATCCATGACCCGACCAACCCAAACCCAATGTTTAAAATATAATACCCGCCCCCTTTCAACTGTCTTCCCGAGCAAAGATGTCTCGCAACACCTCCGACCACCAACACATCACCACCCTACTCCACTTTGTCTCCCCCCTCCTCACCTAACATACAAGCGCATTTAATGCAGCCCTCTCCCTTGTCCCAAGTAGCTTGTACCAGTTTTGGCGCCAAAATCATCAAACGGCCAAGATGGTTCAATTTTCATCAAGGGTTGAGATTTATGTTGGGAAATGATCGAGTGGTGAGAGAAGCGACGAAGCATAAATAAAGGAAGAAGGAAGGCATAGAGAAGTAGTTAGCTTATTTTCATATATGTATGTCGCTTTTAGTAGTAATGTCTTAACTCAAGTTTTAAATTGTAATTTCCTGTTTTTATGTACTCATTTCAAGTTATTCTATTAATATAAACCATTTTCAGGCATCAATTTAAGTGGCATTTCCATTTCGTATATTTCAATTAACTGTTGAAAATTGCAAAGTCCAAATCTCATGTATAAGCTTCAATAAGCTTATTTATAAGCTCAAACAAGCTCAAACTAGCTTATCATAGCTTTTTGTGAGCTCACTTTTAAGTTTCAAGCAATTTCAATCAAAGGTGTTAAAAGTCAACAAAAGTCAACTGATCATGGAAATGGGTATGGAATAGATCATGGGTGAAGCAGAGATGGATTTGGGTTGAATCAAAGTTAGGTTAGGGGTTGGATTAGGCTAGTGTTCACTTGTTCACGAGATTTGAGCCATAGTGGCTTTGGACCAATTGTAAGTGCTATTTTCAAGTTTCTTGGCATAATCTGTTTTAGGTCTTAAGTAGTTAAAACACATTAGTTAATCGTGTTTAGGATAAGTAAATTTAGTTTGATCATTTGTGCAAGCTTAATCGGTTGTCATCCCATTTTAATAAGCATATCGAAGTTAAAGGGTGTTTGGATTGCTTGATATAACGCCTTCAAAGTTGTTTTGATCTAAGGTTTTGTTGCTTTAGTCTCTATTATCACTAGTAAACTCAATCTTGTCATCTTATTGCATCCTATAACACTAAAAGTCAAAGTGACTTGAATATGCTCTTATTAGCATAACTGTTGGAATCAGTTAACTCAAAACAAATCAAACAGGTTTAAAACTTGTTAAGCTTGCTTGATAAAGTCTTATTACATCATATTTCATCCATTTCAGTCATACATTTGCAATTGAATCTCACCAAAGTCAATCTTTCATTCTGTCCTTAAAAATCAAAATGTGTCAAAAAAAACCAGTTTGTGTAGACATTGCAGCATCTGCACAGGGTTCATTAAAGCTTTTTAGGGTCTGATTTTTGGTCTATAAGCAGTCTGCTAGGTGGTCTATAAGACCTCATATCATTTTAGCTTAAGCTCTCTAGATAAGCTAGTGCATAAGCTCAAAGTTGGTACTGTTTCTGTTTCTTGTCAAAATCGGTTAGCATCAAATATGTTGTAATTGCTTATCGGAGGTTAGGAGTAGTTGGTTTTAGCTTATATTAGCTTATTTGAGTATAATCTAGGTTACGTAGAAGTTAGGTTGCTTATTGTGCTTGTTTGCTTATTTCTAAGTCTTATCTCAATTCAAGTTACATTGCGACTCAATTTTTACACATAAGCACCACATTTCTTATTTTTCATAGAACCAGAATAGCATTTTAGTATTTTCCTGAATTTTTCATTAATTTTGGTTACTGTTTACCATTTTTCTTAATTAAAAATAGTTTTTAATCACTTTTAAATAGGTTTTATTACAATTAATTAAGAAAAGGTTCAAAAAAATAATTTTTTCATTTTTCTTAAGTTTAGATAAATATAAAAGACAAAAAATATTTTTCTAGATTTTCTTAGTTAAATTTGTATTTTTAAGTAATTTAATTAGTTTTAAATAGTTTTAATTCCTAGAAAATAGAAAAATAATCAGAAAAATATAAAAATAGTTTTGAAAATTCTCTTTTGATATTTTAGATTTTTCCAAGTCATAATCTTATTTTTCTAGCTTTATTTCCTATTATCTTGTATTTTAGGTTATTATTTAATAGTTAAAAATAGTTTTTAATTAGATAATTAGTTATAAAAATAGTTTTCTTTTTCTAATAATTTTATTTTATCATTAGGATTGTAAAAATATCATTTTCATATTTTTAGGATTTATATTGTGTAAGTTTCACATTTTATTTATACGTCGCTAGTTTTTAATTCGGTTTTATAAAACATAAAACAAAAGCATCAATTTGCAAATAGTGATAGCGTTTATTTAATAATTTTATCTTTTAATTTCCTTTAATTTGCATTTAAGCCGTTGTAATTTGTTGGCTTTTACGTAGTCATAAACAATTCACAATCTCCTTTTCGTTCAAATCTCCCGATCACTATCGTTTGATAATCCATTGCATAGCTCATTGGGACATAACGACCGGGAGACCCTATACTCTCGGATCTTCATTGCATTCGTGCTTGCGGTTTTAAGTCGATTCATGCGCCATTCACAAGTGGCGAGCTTGAATGATTTAGCTTGATTGTTTGGCACGCATCAAATTTTAGCGCCATTGCTTGAGGTGTCTTGATTATCTTCGTCTAGCAGTTAGTGATTTGGATATTCACTCCTTGTTTATACCATCTGTATGTGTTTATATTCTCTTTTAAAAATCAAAAACCCAAAAAGATTTTCAGTCTTTGTTTTTACATCATGTTTTTCAAAAATACCAAAAATACTCTTCTCATTCCTCTTATCCGTATGATTCTATTTCTCTTACCCCTCGTACCGTTTGATTCTACTCTTCTTTAACCTCAAAACCGTTTAATTCTATTTCTTTAACCCTCTACATGTTTAATTCTCATGGCGACGATCGGTATCCTCGTTGTTTCCACCGCAAAAGCAGTATGGAAGAGGATCACTCGATTGTCGAATCCGGATTGTTTATGCAGCGATGTGGAAGGATGGGTGCAAGAAAATATTGTTATTGGTGCGAATTATCGATAACTCTCGATGATTCTCCAAGTTTTTCCGACCATCCGCCACAACCCGATGAACCCGTTCAAGAGCAGGAGACCATAGCGGAAGTGGTGGAAATTGCTAGCTCTCGAGCACACCACTTGTCCCACCTCCGGATTTTTCAAAATGTTCTTGAGACTTGATAGTCATTCGGATCACCATATTGGTTTTGTTGATTCTTTGAATAAAGCGATTCCTCTTCATAACTCTCAAATGCAATCGTTTATTCCTTGTGTCGGTTGTGGTGAGCCTCTCTTTGGTTCACCACATCGTTGGTGTGCGTGTGTACAATGTGGTAATGATATTCATAACGGAGTTGTTTGTTTTGTGGTTCGAGAATTCATTTGATTATGATCCTAATCCGAACTCATTTAACGACTCCTCTAATTTTTCCAATTACCCACCACACCGACTTATCTTCATATAATCAACATACTGCTTTGTGATTTTTGTGGAGGTCCTCACCTAGAATTTGATTGTAAATCGGGAAACACGTTTGTCTATGAGCAGTTTTCCAATGATGCTCGAGTTTTGGTTATGACAAAAATCCATATGATTCACCATTCCGGACTCAGCAGTTTCTTGTTGTGAGTCTGTGGAGGTTCCCATTTCATTTCGATTGTCAAATAGGAACCCAGTTCCTTGTAACAATCATGACTCTTACATGTTTGAAAATTTTCAACCTCCACAAACACCATACGGTTCAAGCTTCACCCGAGCCGTTATCTCAAGAAATCTCCCAAGATTTTGAAACCACAATGAAAACACTTGATGATATGATTCAAAACTTTAAGAATCAAGTGAGTGGTGAAAAGACCATAGGAGAATTCTTGGCGAAGAGCGAGAAGAACGAGAGGCTCGCAAATCTAGGGAAGAATTATTAATCCTAGAGCAAGCGGCTCTAAGGCGTTCCCAATTTCTCAAGGCGGCTCTATATGATGATGACGAGGAGAGTTTTATCCTTTTAAAGATAATATTTCTCAACTCCTCGATCGGTTGATATCCCGGTGATTGAGATTCCATCTCAAACAAGCTGCTATCACACCCAAGATTCACACTCGCTCTCTTATTATGGGGCGAGCATCTCGACATTGTTCACGAAAAGGAATCGGACAAATTCATAAAGTCTAGTGTTGAGAACCTTGTCCCAATCCCAAGAGAGTCACGAAATTCTTGATCATGTGTGTGATATCCTCCTCCTCTTGTCTTCCCAACAAATCATGTTGAGATGTTCTCCGATTCGATGATGATGATTCGTTATCTTGTGGAGACATCGTTTATGTGGAAGATTCACCTTCGAGCTTGTTAGCTTAGAAGAAGAGAATGATGAAGTTTCGACACGAAATCAAAGATGAAGCTCTTCGTCTTACATTATTGAATGTCGGTCTTCTCATTTCTAAAATCGAGGCTTTCAAAGAGAAACCTATTTCATCTCTATCCCCATTAAGGATAGTGACATTCTTTCCGATGATTCTATCCGGAAATGAAAGCCTTCTGTTTTGCTAATATGGGAGAGAAGATTAGTGGCGGTACCACTTCTCATTCTCATAATTCTCTCCTCGGTCATGAATCATTTACTTTTGAGGAGTTCGCGGTGAACCCGCTCATATCAATTCGAATATGATTCATTCACCTTCATGGAGTTCTCGGATGAACTCACTCATATCATATCTCCGGCGAGTATGATAACTTCTACTGATCTAGACACACCCGGGATATGTCTAGACCAATTGAGCTTAAATGATGAGATTCATGCGATTATGAATTCTCCTTCTGATGATGATGAGTTAGTCATGATGTTTATCATGATTTTCTATCTCTTCTTCACCTATCCCGTAGCTTCTCCTATTCTTCACTCCTTCGGGAATGAAGACATTATCTTTGATCCCGACATTTCCATGTATCATTTTTGAGCCGGTTCTCTCTATATCTCATCGGTGTGGAACTTTCACGTGCTTCAAATGTTTGTCCAAACATCTTGAATGAAAGTCCGATGGAGATTGCTTCTTCCACTTTGCTTCCCCATGAACCAATGAATTGGGTCGAGTCAAGCTAGCGACTCGGTAATCAAAAGCAGATAGCTAAGCATGGGTTTTCACCGTGTGTACCACCCTAGTGTGGGGAGTTGCCCGCATGTTGTATATAAGTTTTCATAAAAAAAAAAAAAAAATCTTCTTTCTATATAATGGCCGTAGTATTTCCCTTTTCGTTCTTTGTTTCGGCATAACCGCGGTACTTTGAATATTGAGGGCAATATTCATCTCTAGTGTGGGGGATTTCACGAATTTTATCATGTAATTATACCGCCTAATCCCTGTTTTGGCCAAATTTTTTTTTTGGAGTAAGTGTTTTACACTACTCAATTGGTTATCGATCCGCCATGTCTATTAGAAAAAGGATTGGCTAATCCAGAGCAAGCGGCTCTTGGTAAAGATATCTCAAATCCGTTTACGACTTGCAATTTGCCCAAATTGTATGGTATTCAACTCACCATATCCTAAAAGTGAAGAATTGGCTAGCCCGCAAGTTTATGGCTTGTGGTAAAGGCGATGGAAAATCCATAATTGGTAATCACTCACCAAAGATAATATTGATAATTTATCTAAGAGTTGGCTAGTCCGAGCAAACGGCTTCGGTAAAGACAAAATCAAATCCGTTGAAAGCGGTGATTTGCTCAAAATCACATGGTTATCGGTGTACCATGGTTCTTACTTGAGCTGAAACATTTGGCTACTACTGAGTAATGGCTTTTGGTAAAGAGATTCAAATCCATTAAGTTTTCTCAAAAGATTGCTAGGGACTAGCAATAGTTTAGTGTGGGGATTGATGAGTGCTCAAATACTCATCATTTTGTCGATTTAAAGCGCCAAAACATACAAAACAATCAAAAGATATCAAAATACTTAAAATATCCGTGGATTGTGTTTTATGTGTTTTAAATGCAAAATGTGCAAAAACAAAGGAAAATCGATCAAAGTTTGCAATATTGGCAGTTTCAGTCCCCTAAATTTCAAAACTTGTCAAAATTAGTCCTTATGCATTTATTTTGAAAGGAAAAGTCAACCCAAGGTTTTGAAAGTCAATTTCATAAAATATTACACTTGGGTTACAAGTTTTTCAAAATTACATGTTTGGTCCCTGGATTTTAGAAATGGTCATGATTAGTCCTTGGAATTTTCAAAGTGTCAAAACTAGACCTTGGACTATTAAATATTGGCAAAACAAGCCCTTGGATTACTTTTCATAATTTCTGTTGTGGTCCTTGGATTTCAAATATTACACATTTGGTCCTTGTGTTATTACTTTCACAAACCAAAGCGGACCTAGTTAATCCCAAGCCTAAAAATAAAAACAACCCTTGGCCCAATCATATTACCGGTCCAAATCCATGACCCGACCAACCCAAACCCAATGTTTAAAATATAATACCCGCCCCTTTCAACTGTCTTCCCGAGCAAAGATGTCTGCAACACCTCCAGCCACCAACACATCACCACCCTACTCCACTTTGTCTCCCCCCTCCTCACCTAACATACAAGCGCATTTAATGCAGCCCTCTCCCTTGTCCCAAGTAGCTTGTACCAGTTTTGGCGCCAAAACCATCAAACGGCCAAGATGGTTCAATTTTCATCCAAGGGTTGAGATTTATGTTGGGAAATGATCAGAGTGGTGAGAGAAGCAGCTTGAAGCATAAATAAAGGAAGAAGGAAGGCATAGAGGAAGTAGTTAGCTTATTTTTCATATATGTATGTCGCTTTTAGTAGTAATGTCTTAACTCAAGTTTTAAATTGTAATTTCCTGTTTTTATGTACTCATTTCAAGTTATTCTATTAATATAAACCATTTTCAGGCATCAATTTAAGTGGCATTTCCATTTCGTATATTTCAATTAACTGTTGAAAATTGCAAAGTCCAAATCTCATGTATAAGCTTCAATAAGCTTATTTATAAGCTCAAACAAGCTCAAACTAGCTTATCATAGCTTTTTGTGAGCTCACTTTTAAGTTTCAAGCAATTTCAATCAAAGGTGTTAAAAGTCAACAAAAGTCAACTGATCATGGAAATGGGTATGGAATAGATCATGGGTGAAGCAGAGCTGGATTTTGGGTTGAATCAAAGTTAGGTTAGGGGTTGGATTAGGCTAGTGTTCACTTGTTCACAGGATTCAAGCCATAGTGGCTTTGGACCAATTGTAAGTGCTATTTTCAAGTTTCTTGGCATAATCTGTTTTAGCAGTCTTAAGTAGTTAAAACCTGTTAGTTAATCTGTGTTTAGGATAAGTAAATTTAGTTTGATCATTTGTGCAAGCTTAATCAGTTGTCATCCCATTTTAATAAGCATATCAGAAGTTAAAAGGGTGTTTGGATTGCTTGATATAACTGCCTTCAAAGCTGTTTTGATCTAAGGTTTTTGTTGCTTTAGTCTCTATTATCACTAGTAAACTCAATCTTGTCATCTTATTGCATCCTATAACACTAAAGGTCAAAGTGACTTGAATCTGCTCTTATTAGCATAACTGTTGGAATCAGTTAACTCAAAACAAATCAAACAGGTTTAAAACTTGTTAAGCTTGCTTGATAAAGTCTTATTACATCATATTTCATCCATTTCAGTCATACATTTGCAATTGAATCTCACCAAAGTCAATCTTTCATTCTGTCCTTAAAAGTCAAAATGTGTAAAAAAAAACCAGTTTGTGTAGACATTGCGACATCTCGCACGGGGTTTATTAAAGCTTTTTAGGGTCTGATTTTTGGTCTATAAGCAGTCTACTAGGTGGTCTTTAAGACCTCATATCTGATTTTAGCTTAAGCTCTCTAGATAAGCTAGTGCATAAGCTCAAAGTTGGTACCTGTTTCTGTTTCTTTGTCAAAATCGGTTAGCATCAAATCTGTTGTAATTGCTTATCGGAGGTTAGGAGTAGTTGGTTTTAGCTTATATTAGCTTATTTGAGTATAATCTAGGTTACGTAGAAGTTAGGTTGCTTATTGTGCTTGTTTGCTTATTTCTAAGTCTTTATCTCAATTCAAGTTACATTGCGACTCGAATTTTTACACATAAGCACCACATTTCTTATTTTCATAGAACCAGAATAGCATTTTAGTATTTTACTGAATTTTCATTAATTTTGGTTCTTGTTTACCATTTTCTTAATTAAAATAGTTTTTAATCACTTTTAAATAGGTTTTATTACAATTAATTAAGAAAAGGTTCAAAAAAATAATTTTTTCATTTTTCTTAAGTTTAGATAAATATAAAAAGACAAAAAAATATTTTTCTAGATTTTTCTTAGTTAAATTTGTATTTTTAAGTAATTTAATTAGTTTTAAATAGTTTTTAATTCCTAGAAAATAGAAAAATAATCAGAAAAATATAAAAATAGTTTTGAAAATTCTCTTTTGATATTTTAGATTTTTCCAAGTCATAATCTTATTTTTCTAGCTTTATTTCCTATTATCTTGTATTTTAGGTTATTATTTAATAGTTAAAAATAGTTTTTAATTAGATAATTAGTTATAAAAATAGTTTTCTTTTTCTAATAATTTTATTTTATCATTAGGATTGTAAAAATATCATTTTTATATTTTTAGGATTTATATTGTGTAAGTTTCACATTTTTATTTGTACGTCACCTAGTTTTTAATTCAGTTTTTATAAAAACATAAAAACAAAAGCATCAATTTGCAAATAGTGATAGCGTTTATTTAATAATTTTTATCTTTTTAATTTCCTTTAATTTGCATTTAAGCCGTTGTAATTTGTTGGCTTTTTCTGTAGTCATAAACAATTCACAATCTCCTTTTCGTTCAAATCTCCGATCACTATCGTTTGATAATCCATTCATGGCTCATTTGGGACATAACGACCGGGAGACCTATACTCTCGGATCTTCATTGCATTCGTGCTTAAGCGGTTTAAGTCGATTATTATCGCCATTCACGAGTGGCGGGCTTGAATGATTTAAACATTGTTTAAGACGCGTCAAATAATAATAATAATAATAATAAAAAGCGAATTACAACGTAATCCAAAACTTTCCATCCAACATCCTATGTAATCTAAATTCCTCCTTTGATGTAATTGTAATGGTGAATTACAATTACAACACAAACCAAACAAATTTACGTAATGTAATCGAATTCTGATTCCTCCATTATGTGAACCAAACGGTAGGCGTAATGTATTTAAATTACAATTACATCCAATTCGCCGGATTACGGTGAACCAAACACACCTTAGGCCCCGTTTGGTTTGTTGAATGTTTTTGAAGGAATTGTAATTTGTCAAATGAATTGTAATGTGAAGAATTGTAATTTGAATGAATGATAATATGGCATGTGTTTGGTTGGTAGAATGTAATGTAATTTAGTTTGAATTCCTTTACATAATCATGTTTGGTTTGTAAATTTATCTATGAATTGTAATCTTTATAATAAAAAATGACATATTTACCCATTGTGTTCTATACATTTTTTTTAACCGTTGATGCAAAAAGGGGTGTTATCGGGTTGCCGGGTTGAATCGGGTTTTGAATTTTTAAAAAGTGACCCGTAACCCGACCCAATTATGAATCGACAATTATGAATCGGCTTATCAGGTTCGGGTGAGATTCGGGTTGGGTGATTTGGCTTATCGGTACAAACATCAATATATCATACTAACTAATTTAACTTTTAAAAATGTACATACTGATCTAGGAACAGATTTAGATATTTTTGAACAAATTGGCACCACTAATCTCATCTTATGGAATCTAGCTAGCTAGCTCAAATCTAGAATGTATGTATATATTACCTACAATTAACTTGCAACCATACAGTTAAGTTAATTTACAACACCAATAAAAAAACAATGGACATTCTTGTTTTGTAAGTATACTACTGACATCAGGACACATTTGCATATCAAAATTGCAAACAATTGCAGTACCAGGTTGGTTGCAGGACCATCCAAACAGACCTGAACATTCTTCTGAACTCACGAAGCATACATACATTGTTCACACAGCCATACATACGAGCATGTGAAATAAAGTACAAAAGGCACATAGACATGATCATAGATTCTTTTAACACAACCATACATACGAGCATGTGAAATAAAGTACTCAAAAGACATGCTTAAAGTTATTATAACACTACATATTGTCCATACATACGAGCATGTGAAATAAAGTACTCAAAAGACAATGATTTCATCTTTTGAAGCTCATAAGTGATCATGCTTGTTTTCTTTTTTAAATCAACTTCAAGTTTTATACCTTCACTCATTTCAGATGATGATTCTTTGATTCGATCTCCAAGTAACATAGCAACATTATTGGCCACCTCGGCTAAAGAAGAGACGTTGCCCATCTTTTTCCTCTTTTTAGAACGAACACTTGAAATTTCCTCCATGCCACTCATATTTGTTTGTGCATTATGGCTCCCTTCCATCGCTTTATCAAATGCATCATCCGAGTTTTGTCCCTGTTCTTCAATGTTCACCTCATCATGCATTTCAGTTACAAGTTTAGCTCTATTACCTTGAGCTCGGTCTTTTCCAAAGATAAGACATAATTCTGGATAATTAGCAAGCTTTTTTTCCCTTAACTTGGATGCTCTCTTATGGGTCTGCGAAACAGAACATTAAACATTAGACTTAAGCGAAATAAACATCATAATTAAAGTTAAACAAAATAACCTACCGAGATATACGAATCCTATACTCCCGGAGCATCAGTTGTAGCACAATTATTCTCTTCATCATAACCGAACCCACTAGAATGCAACATGTCATAAACATCTTGCCAATCCTCTTTCATTGTTCTTATTCGCGATTCAATGTGTGGTTTACCCAAAATACCCGAGTTGGGAAGTGATATATTTAATGCAGTTTCGAGAGTTTGCAAATATCCGGATTTAAATCCGTTATCAGCTTTGTATGCTTCTGTGTTTACCATATGAAGTAAAGCCTCAATAAGCTTTTCATCCTCGTTTGCTGTCCACGAACGATAGTTTCGTAACACTTGATTTACCTTTATCAACACTTGTCGTACCTTGATCAGCACTTGTCGTGACTTGATTAACACTTGTCATACCTAATTATAAGTAATAAGCTTAAACACAACATCAGCCAAGTACCAAGTGCCAACTTGCCATGTAATAAGCTTAAACACAACAAGAACCAACACCAGAACCGAAAAAAGAATAAAAAGAGCAGGTGCAAAAAAACAATACAAATTATAAAATGCCAAGGTGCTAAACTACTAATACATAATCTGGTACAAATGTTCTAATTAAAAAAATACACCACAAGCCTTACAAGTTGCAATATTAATAAAGGAAACATTAGTTGGTAGTGCTCCATGAATCAAACATACTTTGTGCCAAATTATTTCTAAATTCAGTCCACTCATTCGAAGTCCCAATAGATTGTATATTATCTTCAGCTTCTCCTAGGTCTCCAGTTCCCTCGTCTAATTCATTTTCAGTCTCAAACGGGTCAATAGGCATTTCTTGTCTTATAAAGTTATGGAGCAGACAACAAGCCATGATGATCCTATTTTTCAAGTCAACGGGATAGTACGAGTTATCCCTTAAAACTCCCCATCTAGCCTTTAAAATACCAAAACATCTTTCAATAACGTTTCTTGCCGATGAATGTTTCATGTTATATAACTCTTTTGGAGTAGTTGGTTGGTGCCCATGTCGCCAATCATTTAAATGGTACCTTTGACCTCTATAAGGGGCAAGAAAACCCTTTCCATTTGTATATCCAGCGTCTACCAAATAATAACCCGGCCTTGTAACTTTTAGTCCATTAGGTCTATGAAGAGCATCTCGAAGTACCCTACCATCAGCGGCTGATCCTTCCCAACCCAGTAATACAAGTATAAATTGCATATCTTGTGAACATACTCCTAAAACGTTTGTGGCAATATCTCCTTTTCTTGTTCTATATCTAGGCTTCTCATCAAATGGCACTAGGCACTTTATGTATGTTCCATCTAAAGCTCCTAAACAATTCTAACACAAAAAATAATAAAAGGTTATTAACTTTCAAACTTACTAACGTAATAATAGCAAAAAAATGTAAAAAATGTTACTTATACCTTAAACCATTTTCATTTTTGATCATTAGAGTCTTCAGGAACAGGTTCTGGCTTCTTAAGTAAATGTGAGTGTAATCTTATCACCGCATTGCAAACTCGAGAAAAATATCGGCTAATGGTTTCTCTCGAACGATAAAAACGACAGATCATCACCCGATTCTTAACATTATGAGCTATAATATGAAGAAAAATGGCTACTTGTTCATCGATATCCATATTTCTACTAGCTTTTAACCCTCCTAATGTTTCAAGCATGCTACACAACTTTGTAAAACAAGTTCGAGTCATCCTAGTTTTTGATATGGACATAGTGTCACTCTCATAAACGTACCTATGCAATATTGAATATCGATCGATTTTGCGGGAAGAGTATCGTATCCGTGGTTTATTCACTTCATATTCAAATATCAACATGAAAAGAGTAATAAAAAACCAAACAACAATCGTAGTAACTTGGTTCCACCATGTGAAAATCAAGGTTTGTCTTCTTTGCTTACGTTTCCGGGTTATTAAACTAAGTCGGGCCATAACCTGATACATATGATTTGAATATTTAATTTTGAGATAAGCCATAAAAAGGACAATGTAGCACTTATAATAAGAACAAAAACAAAGCATAACGCCATGGACCAACAGTAGTAAAAATAGCAGATAGATAAATTAATGGTTAGTAAATAAAGTAGAAATGATGTTAAATAGAAATTATAAACAAAGATCCATACTTCATACCCCTTTTTCGTTTCTTGAATTACACACATACATCAACAAAAATCAAAAGAAAAGGAAATAACTTTGAATAGTGTTAGATCCGAGACAGTATCACGATTGATTGAACGGGTTACTTCAAAAAACACAATATCAGAAATCTAAAAAGAAAGCTTGATTATAGAAACCAAGTCACTAGTTGTTAAAGATCGATCCATTTTTGATAAAGTGAAAATTTGGTTGAGATGAAATTGGGGGAGCAGATATGAAATGATAAGGTTTATTATGTGGTTGAGGGTGTTAATCTTTTATATAATAAAATAATTACATCGTTTCGGAATGTTTTAGAAACCCCTCCCATTGAAAAAATAATTGGGTTGATAGGAGAAATTCGATTTGTGCGTAAGCAAAATCGTGTGATGTGATTGGTTAATAAACGTCAAAATTAAATTGATTTTAATTAAACTTTAATAAATTTGGTGGAGAAATTTGATTGATAAAAACACATAAAAATATAGGTGTCAATTTGTGAAAATAAAAACTTAAAAAAGATGAGGTAATTAATAAAACTTTAGTGGTTGATTTTTAAAAATTATATAGAGTTAAATGTAATATTATAAGCTCCATGTTTTTAATAACTTTGGATTATAAACAATCTTATATTTTATACCTTTTATACTTTATATCTTAAAAAATCTAATGTATATGTTGTTTTAAAATAACAACATATAAATTTGCATAAGATTATAAGTATCAAGTTTTTACTATATCGTTCGATAAGATTTCATTTATTTCGTTTTAAAAGTTTAACCTATGTGAACACGAGTTTACATTTTAAAAATACTGCTAAATTATCGAAAACAGGAATATAATTATCAAATTAGAAGCGGGTTAATTTATTATAAAAATAAATATCTGCGATTATACTTTAACTTTATCAATGTTCATTATGTCTTATTAAACTTGCATCATGTATATGATATAATATCGATGAGTGAAATTTAAATAACAACATCAACATCTTTGTCATTAAATAAAATTAAATATTGAATTACCTAAAAGAAATTTTTACAAATATTTTATCAAATTCGAATGGATATTAATCGTAATGAAAAACTAGATGCATAAGTATTAGTTGTCTTATATCACAATTTTAAATGGGCAAATTTTTATATGTATATATTGAACTAAAATGTTAAAATAAATTTGATTTATGTGTAAACTTCGTTCGTCACGAAACATATAACTATATAATTATATGTAATTATCTTTAAAGACACAATATTGATATTAATACATAATAATTTTTTATCAAAACCTCATGCGTGACTGTGAGTATTATAACTAGTTGTAATTATACGTGAATTACATTGTAATGTTTTAACATTACATCACACATGTGGAGGAATATAAAAACAAGTTTATGAAGGAATGTGATGTAATTGAATACAATTCCATCAAAAATGCAACCAAACATCCTACGGAATTGTAATTCGGATTCCAATTCCGCCCAATTACAACAAATTCGGTGAACCAAACACGGCCTTATATGCTTGAATCTTTTGCTATGAGTGTGTCGGTAATTTTATTTATTCTAGAACTTGTACTTGTAAATCATTACCAGACCGCAGTAAGATCACATTCGTGTGATATAAGTGTATTTGTGTGATAAAGAGGCAACCTTAGGAATAAAACCAAATGGCCTTCCGCTTACATCAAATGATATTTTAGCTAACCACATCGGTTAGTTGACCACCCACATGGACCCATTTGTTAGCACTCATCTTTAGCGCTAGATATCCTTAGTACACCCTCTGAGCCATCCTTTTCGTTTTTGATAAATCCAGAAAATACAAAAATATTTTACACTTTAAGCCTTAGCCTATCCCTTGTCAATGTCTAAATGGTTGGTTGCTAGTTGCTTGGTATGTTGGATTCTTTTTTATGATTATGAGTTAGCTGCACTTTGCCATTCTTGTGTGCCATTCCGACAACACGAAGGATGCATACTTCTTATTTGTATTTTTTTGTGTATGCTTATACGAAGTGTGGGGGAGATGTGATGTATAAAAAAAATAATAAAAATAAAATAAAATGTGTGATGACAATTATAGCCAATGTGCTTTAATATTATGCAAATGAAGAAAGATGAAGTATGTTTGATATATCGATTAGCCAATGCGCTAAGACGTGATATATATGTATTTGGTGATCGATATGTGAAGAAGAGAAGTTAGTAACTATAATCATTTTCGGGTTTGCGGATTGTTCGGTGACTAGCAACATGGGTATTAGACTTGACTTTATTTTTATTTTAACACCAATTTCATAAATATTCCCATGCCATATCCTTTTCCTTTTGGTTTTGTGAAGTGCATGAATATTTTTAGTGACCATCCGGTTCTTGAAGGATCGAATGACGCGCCAGCGATCTAGTGCATATTTTTGGTAACCATCCGTTATGCGAATAACGTGCCAGCGATCCAAGGTAGACTCTAGTGACCATCCATTGTTTGACTTAATCAAGAATTCGCCAATGATCTATTATATTCTTGTATGTAATATTTGAACATAAGCCCGATAAACCCTTTAGCCTAACTTGAATAAAAGCTCTCTTTAGATGTTTACACTTGGTGCTTACGCCACGTCGGTGGAGTTTTTTCTTGTACAAGCCTATGGTAATATTTAGATCATGGTGAGCAATATGAGTGTACTATTCCTTAATACTATCCATCACTAAATAAATTGAGTGTTGAGTGAATTATACATCAATTCCTTTTAGTGAGGTGCCTAGTCATGTTATCAAGCGAGAAAATCCATTAGGTATTGTCAAACATCTCAAATTTTCACCTCTAAAAGCTTAAAGCGATGAATCATATCTTGTACTTGTACTTGGTAGATTTGCATCATATTTTATTAATCATACTTCATGCACCATGTGGGTTTTATTTTCTTAATTTCTAGATTTGCTTGAGGCAAGCAAAACATTAAGTGTGGGGAGTTTGCGCTCATTTTTCGCTTATTTTATATATGAAAAAAAAAAAAAAAAAGATGCAAATTTTAATTTTTCTTTTCGTTTTGTCATTTAGGTATGTCTTTTAATTTTTCTTTTCTTAGATTTGCTTGAGGGCAAGCAAAGTTTAAGTGTGGAGGAATTTGATAACGCTCAAATTGTGCTTGTTTTTAGTAGCGTTATCCATGCTTTTATGTGTGTTATTTGGCTATAATCATATGCTTTTGTTGCTTAATCGTATAAAAGTGTGTATGCTAGTTCATTTGTAGCCAAGTATAGGAATGTGGAGGAAAAGACGGAAAAAGAAGTAAAATACGAAGATTTCTCCATGTACGAAGAATTTCCGTCAAAAGAAAGACTTGTGGAGTATATTCGAGAAGATAGAGTCATCAAGATAGTGGTCTAAAGACTCAAGAATAAAGTTCAAGAAGGAAAACGAGAAAGAAATGAAGAAAAGAAGCTTAAACGAAGAAATATTGGAAGCCTCGTTGTTCCCGACACACCTTCACCATTTGGCCATATCTTTTGCATCTGAACTCCGTTTGACCCCAGTTCACGGCCACGGAAAGCTAAGAGAAAGATCTACAACTTTGGGTTTATCATTTTTTGTCAACTTGCTCCAGTAGATCGGTCGGACCCGCAACCGATTCGGTGGAAGTTGTCGTGAACCGGCCGAACGGCAATTGGAGCCTTAACCGAATCGGTGGGAAATACAGACGACCATTTCTTCATCACTAAGACTCCAAACTTGTCCCAAACGATTCTAGGTCCTTCCTACATGTATTCTAGGTCCTTCTAAGCTCCTTGGAGGCCAAGTTGAGCATTAAACACCCTAGGGCTTGAAAGTAGTATAAATAGGACCTCATTTGTGTATGTTTTCATCATCCCAACTTGAGAGAACTTCTCTCACACCTCTCCTACCACACTACTCTATCTCAAAGCCTAAAATTCGTCCATAAAGTTCTAGGAAACTTTGGAGGTCCAAGAAGTCATCATTTGGAGGTCAAAACATCAAGTCATCACCAATACTGAGGCATCATTACTACATCATTTGTAATCTTGTTTCAATCATTGTAAGACCTTTAATCATGTTTTCTTACATTCAAGTTTCTGAATTTATGCGTTTGTGTTTGATCATGGAATTTGTTATGAAGTAGTGTGGTTATACTTGTTTGGAATAATGTAGATGTTGATATGGAGTGTTTGGTATTTGCAATATAGTTATATGATTTTATTTGTCTTTCTTGTGATGTGTTCTTGTCTTGTGAATCTTGTCTTGATACTTGTTTATTTCATATGAGAACTTGTGATAAAAGGATGTTTGGATAATTATAGTGTTTGTTTGGAATATGTTGATAACATCATATTTGGTTAAATTGGAACTTGTTCTTGTTTATTGTTTTGGTTGATCATTGTTGAGTTCAATGGACGAAAGTATTCTTAACAATGATTAGTTCCAATTCATTAGTCGACGAATGATTTTGGTCTTGTACTTTGTGACGATTGTGCAAGAGAATTAATAAACATAACAAGTAAAGGTTTAATTTGGATTAAGGTCGAAAGGAATCTTTTGAATATATGTTCTCATTATCTTTCAAGTAAATGGAACTTATCGAATTAATAACATCAAAGTCTAAGGCCGAAAGGATTCTTTGTTGTTGTTGGCATAAGGCTCATGGCATGACCATTTGATTGAAGTTTATGCATCTTTGATTTATAAAACACTAGACTATTATTATTGGTTCAAGAGGTTGAAAGATTACCTTTAATAATATATATTTTTCAAACTAAACATCCTAATATCCTTGTGATCACTTGTCTAAACATGTATGTTCTTTGTGTGCTTGTTCTTATTGTTTTTCTTTGTGGTTTGATCCGTGACAATCATAACCACGACCTTGTTACTTGCTAAACAAACAAACGACACTTGTGGTGCAACCAAGTCTCTTGGGACGACCTTGATTTACCAAAACCTATACTATAACTTGACTAGGGTATACTTGCCCGAATGTGTTCCTAGTTAACCGGTAATTCTTGTTTATAAATTTAAAGCTCGGTGAACGCATCAGTATTCTAAAATGACGAGTTGAACTACATCGTTAGTTATACTAGAAACCATTTGTCGTAAGTACGCATCTTTTCACCAACACCGCTCGACATCTAACGAAATTGAATCTCGGACGTGATTCCTTTAAGAGGATGGTGTAGCCACTCGTACTTTCTGGACATAATTTAATTATATACTTTTACTTATTATTATTTTAATTTTAAGAAAACTTACTTTTACGTGTAACTAAGAAAGTTCATTCGCGTACGCTTATCTCATAACCAACATTAGACTATGTTTAGTCTAAGTGTTTTATACATTTTATTTTCCTTTTATACTTTATATGTACTATTGCTATTTTACATCTCGATTAAGTTAGAGAACCTCCTTATTTTTGCTCCTCGGTTCGCCACTGATAAGGAACATCCTTATTTCCCGTGATCATTTCATCTGAACTCTCAGAAAAAAAACAAAGCATATCTAATCAACGTTCTAAAAAA
Organism: Chrysanthemum lavandulifolium; assembly: GCA_022545495.1. NCBI lineage: Eukaryota > Viridiplantae > Streptophyta > Magnoliopsida > Asterales > Asteraceae > Chrysanthemum > Chrysanthemum lavandulifolium. Next base: position 191,388,196 of record CM040245.1, on the reverse strand, counting down.
TCACAAACAAGATTTTTCTTGGAAGACAACATACATACCTATTATTTGTCCATCTTTCCGCAAGTACAAAATCCAATTGCTTGATGATAATAAGCCAGTTGTAAAAAAAAGAAGATTAAACCCTAACATGAAAGAAGTTGTCAAAAAGGAAATAGTCGAACTCTTTGACTCAGGCATAATCTACCCAATTGCCGATAGTCCCTAGGTCGTGTACCAAATAAAGGCGGTATAATAGTGGTAACCAATGAAAAAATGAATTAGTTCCAACTAGAACCATTAATGGTTGGCGTGTTTGTATCGATTCTTGAAAGCTTAATGACACAATTGTAAGGATCACTTTCCTTTACCATTCATGGACAAATGTTTGAAAGGCTCACGAAATGAGTACTTTTGTTTCCTTGATGGTTTTTCGGATACTTCAAATTCCAATTGACCCGATGGATCAAGCAAAAACAACGTTTACATGTCCTTCGAACACACACTTACTGTGCGAATGCTTTTTGGTCTTTGCAGCGCACTGCTACTTTTCAGAGGTGCATGATAGCAATTTTTCATTACATGATTAAAGAATCCGTGGAAGTTTTCATGGATGATTTTTCTGTCTTTGGAAATTCATTCGATAATTGTCTCATTAATTTAGATAAAACGCTCAAGCGTTGAAGACACTAATTTTGCCCTTAATTGGGAAAAATGTCACTTCATGGTCAAAGAAGGAATTGTGCTTGGAACACAAAATGTCTCGAGCAGGACTACAAGTGGCAAAGTGAAGATCGAAGTTATAGCTAAACTTCCACCATCCACTAATGTAAAAGGCATTAGAAGTTTCCTAGGTTACGCCGGATTTTACCAACGATTTATCAAAATTTCTCTAAAGAACTCGACCTTTAACCAAACTTCTCGAAAAGACACCCTTTATTCAACTTTGATGATGAATGCCAAAAGCATTCGAATCATTAAAGAAAAACTTACATGTACACCCATTATTATAAGCGAACTAGAATCTTGCATTCAAGCTAATGTGTGACACAAGTGAAGTTGTCGTTGGCGCGATCTTAGGCCAACGAGAAGGCAAAATTTTCATCCAATCTATTTTGCAAGTAAAGTACTCAAATCCACTCAACATAACTACACAACCACAAATAAAGAATTCATGGCTATTGTATTCAGCATTTGATGAATTCGAACCTATCTCGTTCTATCCGAAGCGATTATCTACAATAATCATTGAGCCCTAAAACATCTTATTAAAGCAAGATGCTAAACCACGTCTTATATGTTGAATATTGCTATTGCAAGAATTCGATATTGAAATTAAAGACAAAAAAGGTGCTAAATGTTGTAGTTGATCATTTGTCTCATATGGAAAACAATGAAGATGGCAATCAAGGGAATTAAATCGATGATAATTTCCTTGACGATACTCTCATGGGAATAAGTTCAGAAGACGAGTCATGGTAATAATAAAAAGAATCCTCATTATAATTGTCGGTGACCATTTCTCTGTTCCAAAGTCATACACTCTTGCAATCAAAGATCCTAACTAGCAATGTGTTATGCTTGCGAATATTATGCTTTAATTAAAAATAATACTTGCGTTCTTGTGCCACGAACACCTGACACGAAAATTGTTCGTTCCATGTGGTTGTTTAAGCACAAGTATTATGCAGATTGATCTTTAAGCAGGTACAGTACTCGTCTTGTCGCTAATGGGAACAATCAACAACTAGGTGTTAATTATGATGGCACATTTAGCCTGGTGGTTAAACCGGCCACTATTAGGACGGTTCTCGATCTCGCTGCTTCTCGGCATTGGCTTGTTTATTAGCTCGATGTTAAGAGTGCTTTTCTCCATGGTACTTTATATGAGATTGTCTATATGCATCAGCCTCTTGGTTTTCGGGATCCCTGACGTCCTGATCATGTTTGTCTTCTTCAACGGTCTTTATATGGCCTTTAACATGCACCTCGTTCCTGGTTTCATCGGTTTACGAGTTATGCTATTCGTATTGGTTTTTTCCATAGCAAGCGTGACTCGTCCTTCTTTATTTATGAACAGGGTTCCGATGTTGCTTTTTTATTACTATATGTGGATGACATTTTGTTGACAACCTCTACAACACTACTACAGAGGATTATAGCTTCTTTGAATCAGGAGTTTTCTATGACTGATCTTGGTCCGTTGAACTATTTTCTAGGCATCTCTGTCAGAAAAAGTATGCAGCGGAGGTTCTTGAGCACGCTTGTATGCGCATTGTCATTTGTGTAGGACTCCCATTGATACATAGTCGAATTTGGGGGGCTGATGGCACTTCGGTTGCTGATCCGACTCTTTATAGGAGCCTTAACGGGGCTTTACATTATCTCACCTTCACTAGACCTAATTTGTCTTATTCGGTTCGATAGGATTGTCTCTATATGCATGATTCTGGAGCCTCGTCTTGCTCTTAAAGGATCTTACATTATGTTCGCGGCACTTTGGATTATGGTCTTGGTTGTATTCTTCTCGCATCTTCTTTAGTTGCCTATTTGGATGCATTAGGTAGGCCACCCAATTACTCGTCGTTCTAATTCGGGTTATTTTGTTTTCTTTGGAAACAATTTATTATTTTGGTCATCGAAGACTCTCTCTCTCTCTCTCTATATATATATATATATATATATATATATATATATATATATATATATATATATATATATATATATATATATATATATATATATATATATATATATATATATATATATATATATATATATATATATAGCACCTAAGTATTGTGGTGTTACCAATGCGATGGTTGAGATGTCACGATCACGGAATCTTCTTTGAGGCTTCACTCTCCTCTACATTCAGCACTATTGTTCTTTGTGATAATGTCATTCGGGTTTATTTATCTTCCAATCTCGTGTAACATCAACGCATCGAAGCATATCAAGATTGACATTCACTTTGTTCTTGACCAAGTTGCTACAGGTAAGGTTCGTGTTTTGCATGTTCTTTCACGTTGTTAGTATACCTATATTTTCACTAAGGGTCTTCTGCCCGCCCTGTTTGAGGAATTTCGGACCAGTTTGAGTGTTCTGCGTCCTCCCGCTCTAACTGCGGACTAGTATTTTGTGTTAGCATTATTTGTATTGGATCAAACCCGTTTGATCATTTACCATTATTTATATTGTACCTATATTACACACAAGTTTACACAAATAGGATGCTATGGCATCTTAGCTTTGAATTAAGTCCATTTCCAATAGAAAATACACTATCTTGATTATTTTATCCCTTGGATTGGATTGAACAACAGTGATAATACATGATCTTTAGTTATCTCTGGATGACCATGCCCGTCTCCTTCATTGTACATGAATTGTGACATCCTAGGAATGTTTGTAGCACAGTCGATAAACTCCTGTGGAATTTCATTCTTTGCACAAATTCGTTCTTTGTTAAGTTTCTTCCACGTTTCCATGATTAATCTTTTGATATACATTCTAGCTTCTTCTTCGGTAGCACCACTCTCATGCATGTAACACTGGATTGATTTTGAAATGTCCCCCTTTTCCATTTCCTCCTAATAGGGATTATTTAAGTTATTTACAAATTATTAGCATGAGAAAGATATTATTTGTAAATAAGTTATTGTAATGACAATTTGAATAAGTTAACTCTTACAGATGGATATAAAAAAACCCAGAAAAATATCAATAAGGCAATAAGTATTGTATATTAATAAAATGAAATACCGAGGATGTCCCCAAGTCATCAGCAAGTCTGAAGATTATTGATGAGTACCGAACTAGATCCTTTGCTCTTTCCATGCAACGTAAGATCTCTTCAGTTGAAGTACATGATGTTAAACACTTAACATGGAGGAGTATGACACGACCCCCTATTGATGTGCATGCATTATCCAAATACTCTTGGAGTGTTGGTGTATACCCACTGTGGTACCATTTTGCTTCTACGAGGTATGACTTAAACATGTCTGCCCACTGCAACATATTCAAATAGTTTGAATTAATTACATTATCCATAATCAAGAAGAAATTTATTATAATGAGTTTCAGATGATTGATTAATTACCGCATTCTTTAGACATGAAAGGACGAAGAGCCCAGTTTCTGTCAAGGTATTATATGTGATCTCATTTATGGTGTTATAAAATCCAAGAAAACATGTCTTCATATATTCTGGAAGTTCATTGACCGCATTGATATCCCATCTGCGCGTTAGAAATCCTTTCACTTGTTACGATACGTGCTAATAGTAAACATTTAATCTTATAAGAAGTGAGAGTACGTTAGTATTAACCTATCAATAACATCAGTAAAGAGTTCAATTTCATCCAAAGTACCATACAAATCATAGACATCGTCAATTGTAGTAATCAAACAATTAACCATTGTTATTGTTCTCCTTCAAGACTAAACTCAGGTAGGTAGCCAAAACCAAGCGCCCACAAAAATGCTCCACCAACCGGTCTCGAGTAAAGCAACTTCTCATCCCATCTTATATTTTTCCACCACCTATGTCATATATAAATTAGAATACTTAGATGATGATGCTGATTAACATACGTATACAATGCTATTTTCCTTGAATCTCAAACCTAATTAATGGAAGAATACCTAAGTCATAACAGAAATATAGTTTGGGCGTACTTGTATAAGGGGGAAAAGAATAATAGATACCTTGATGTATGTTTTAGATCTTCAAGATATATAGCTTGAAGCATATCAAAATCCAATTTCGCGAGCTCGATCAATGTGAGATTCTTGCCACTTCTTTTCTCATAATGTTGAATAAACCATTTCGCCTCTACCCTGGGTACTCTCCAATGCAACGGAATGTCCAGAGAATGACTGACTAAAGATGATATACCTTCATTAATAATCTCTAGATTTTCTTTAAGATATTTGGTTGTGAACTCTCTTGCATCATCTAGAATGTTTTCATCCTCGAATGAATGATAAGAAGCCTCATACAGGTTAAGTACGCCCACCATATCCTCAAGTAAGTGTGGTTTAACATTTCGAGTGTTTTCCTTGAAGTCGCAAAATATCTCTAAAAGTAATAACAAATCTCAATTAAATACAAGTTCGTGTTTCCTTGTAATTTATAAACTGAACTGTATGCAATTATGCATGCAAACAGAATAAACGAACAAATATATATACAGTTACATATACAAGTAGTTAGTAGTTATTTACTGTTTTCTTTTATCTTTGACTAGACTTCAATTAATTTAAATCCTTGAGTCACCGTATATGAATCATTTTTTTTATACTATGTACCTTCAGGAACTTGATAACCATCTTGTCTCAGTAGTCGAAAGCCGAGTGCTTTGAGGTTCAAATCCATGCCTTCCCACTTGTCCTGAGTTTTATAACAAGTGTCGTAAATCTTCTCTAAAACATTGCTTATTTCTATCTCAAAATGATATGCTATTCCGAGTCTCTGCAACTCATCAACCAGCTTTAAGGTGCTAAGCACATTTATCTCTTTGCATAGCATCGTTTTCACTACGTTCTTTAAAGCATTTGCTCTTGCCTCATAATCTTTTCCTGTACGTGTAGATAAATTCTTGAATATGAGCACAATTATATATGATATATACAACTAGAAATTGATATAATATGTATGCGGAAAATAGAAAAATTCATACTGTGTATTTACTAGAGAGTGATTGAACGTGATCATATGACCACAATGTTGGATCGTAATTTCCTGATCGCCTAACAACGGGTTGTTCAACCGTAGTGTATGTCGTTAAGGTGGATTGTGAAGAATATAACGGCTTGTGAATTCTTAACTTACTACATTTAGGCATAGAATTGTTAGAATGGACCATTGGACTGATAAATAAACACATTGAAGCCATAGGTACAGAGAAAGTAAGTATTTGGTGGATCTCCTGTGTATGTGTGATTTTCTATATATAGCCAAAAAAATTGTTGTGCATATAATATTGATTAGTTTCATTTTGTTTTATTCTTTTAAACACTGTTTAAAGTCATATTTGAAATGTTAACAATATTAGCTCCCTCGAAATTAAAATAGATAGAATGCAGGAAATTAGACACTTTTCAAGGCAGAGTTGACACTTGGGAAGGGGTCAGTGATACTAGGGATTTATTATGCATGCTGTGTTACTGGTCATATTGGTGGTGGAATTTTGTTTTGTGTGTTTTGGATTTGAACGAGGTATTATTTGAATTTGAATAGCTTTGGGAAGGTGCTGAGACTCGTTCACCAGTGGGCGAACCCTTGGTTGGTGTAACAAATTATTTTGAATGGGTAGGTTATGAGGCTTTAATTATTTTTCAGATGGATTGATATATACTTCTACCATATTAATTGATGGATTACAATCACTACTTCGATTTTTAATTTGGTAGCGTTTCTGCGTGCTCTTCTTTTGTTGTACTTATTCAGTTGATGCTTCCTTTTTTAATATTTTTGGATGTTGCTTTCTGTTAAAGTTAATTATAAAAAAGTTTGCCCGATGAAAACATATATACATTTGATAGTAATAAAAGATTAGGAAAAGTTCATTAATCCTCCTTTGAAGTTTGATGAGTGCAAGGTTGATTGTGCGAGAGTTTGATGAGTACAAGGTTGATCACGCCAGCGTGTTGAGCGGAAAGATTAGGAATGGGATGATGATAAAAAAAAAAAAAAAAAAACAATGGTTTTATCATACATATATGGCTCTATTATATCAAGTATACTAATAACCGATAGTTATTTACATATTAATTTTTTTAGCATACAAAGAACTTATTCTCACATTTCATCTAAAAAAATCAATTCTTAGATTAAAAACATTTTAATATTTCACATATTTTTATAATTTAAATATCTCTTAAACCGTTAATCGTTAAGCGAAAATAATTACACCATCGTGGCGAGCATTTAATTATTTTTCATAAGCAGTTCTTTGATATCTTTCGAAAAAAAATCGTTTTTCACGTTTTTCATGTTTTTCGTCTTTTTCATTTTTCCTTCTTTGTTAAAACTTGCGTGAAATCGTATGTGATTAAAAACTAATTTGAATATTCAAATAAGTGTTAAATCATATATGATATGTAATATCACATGTGATATTAGTGTTAGATCACATATGATATTACATATTAGTGATTTAACACTAATATAACATGTGATATTATTAGAATATTCAAATTAGTGTTTAATCACATATGATTTTTTCATGCAAATTTCGATGTGAAAAAAAGCGTTAAAAAGCGAAAAACAAAAAAACCTAATTTTGTCGAAGTATATCAAACCGCTATCTATAGAAAGATAATTAAATGTTAATCGTAATGGTATTTTTGTTAAACTTTACGATTAATAGTTTGAAAGATATTAATATTTGAAAAAAATGATGAAAATGGGTTTTAATTGTTGAGTTTAATCATGATTAGATCGAATAAATATGGAGGGTGGAGATTGAGTAAAAAAGTTTGATGCGAAATAATCTTTTATCAATAACTAAAAGAAAATAGGGAAAAGAAGAAAAAAATAACCAATTTTACAAACATATTTTACTAAATAATCAACTTTTATCCAAAAGTCATTATACTCATGAAACAAGAAATATATTGCTACAATCATTTTTAAATGAAGTCGCAAGGATGACCTTACTAGTCAAACATTGCTAGTTTTCTAAAAAATCATAAGGTTAATCTTGCTAGTCAAACTTTGCTAAATTTTAGAAAACTACCAAGGTTGAAAGCTAGCATTCACGTTGTGATTTTTTAGTATTATATATATATATATATATATATATATATATATATATATATATATATATATATATATATATATATATATATTTCTTTAAATTTGCAAGATAAACCTTACTAGTTTTCTAAAAACTAGCAAAGTTGGACTTGTGTTTACGTAAGTCGTATTGGATGGTTGAGGCTGACTATCGATTTGGTTTCCTACGTTAGGTAAGGACCACGAGGTGTAAGCGGTCGCGAGCTAGGGTAACACTTATTGGAGTAGCGAAGTGGATTGTGAGAATCCGCTCGGTGTGTGTCTGGTGAAGCTAAGTTTGTTCATTCAAGAGAATAAACCTTCTATTTATAGGGATGGCCTATGGTTTCGCATTTCTTGGGAGTCCATTCAAGTTTCGGATGGTTCGCGTAAGTGGACATCAGCAGTGGAGACAAGGGGCGACATATGGCGTGCCTCCTTTGGCCTCACCGGATGGGTGGAAATATCCATGCATGATTGTAGCTCTTCTTCATAGTGAGTGAGGTAGTGACATGTGTCTGACATTTGCAACAGTCCTGGGAAGGGTTCCTAGGACTATCGTTTCTTGGAAGTGTTTAGCAGGCGTATAATCCTGGCATGGGAGTCCATTTCCTAGGCGTATGATGAGTTGTAGCCGTTGTTGCGCTTGGTTCGAGTGTGTGTGCCTTAGCTTATTGGGCTGAAGGTCATATAAGCTATCAAGTCCTCCAAGTCCATTAGTGTATTTGACTATTTTAGGAAATGCGATGATGGACTCTTGTTATAATGAGTCATGATGTTTTTTCGGCTATCAACATTCATATTTGTGCTTTGTTGTCTTAGTTTACGATTTCTAGGTTATGATTTATCACGGAAGCATAGCACAGTGAGCTTTGTTCGGGCCTTTTCGAGGAGGTGGCGTCCGGGCTTGGCGCATTTAATGTGGGATTCCATCGGTGGTTGTGTTGCAACCGTAAATCTCTCTCTCTATTTTGACCCTTTTTCGGTCCTAGTGGCGATGATTTTCGAGGCTATGTGTTTTAATGCCTTTATATATATATATATATATATATATATATATATATATATATATATATATATATATATATATAGGGAAGGATTATTTTGAACCAAGAAAAATCACGAGCTGCGAGAACCAAGCGTCAACCGTCAGTTTTTCTTATATTAACTATTATTATTTAATTCAAAAGGGTATAATGGTAAAATTACTTTTTTTATATTGATTTTTTAAAAGCGTTTTTTAGTTCCCGTAATTCTAGGATTTTTTTTTTTTTTTTTTTACATTGTGTGCACATGTGTTTTGCATTATGTGATAATTGTATTTTACATTTTTGTATAGGTGTTTTGTATTTGCACATGTATCTATAAAAAATATTACATAAGCATGTATACAAAAAACAAAACTTTATTAATACATTTCTGCAATTTTATACAAACAACAAAACTTTATTAAAAAATTTTACATAAATGTGTTTTATTACAAGTATATGAAGCGTGCACATGTGCATAATACAATATCTTTAATAGATGGTTCATCTTTTAGGCGTGTAATGTATTCCCGTCTTGTTTAAAACCCATGAAATCTACATATGTTTTAATCCTTGTGCACATGTGTTTTCCTCATTGGCGCTCTCGATCTCTTTGTATGCATATGTGCGGTTGAGTTCGACCATATGCCCTTATATATACGTATGTGCATTCTTCATATTGCTCGTTATATTTGAACTGTAATTACAAACAAATAATAGAATTATTTAATCATAACACTAACAAAACATATATGCACAATCCTTTCATAATTTGAAATTAAACAAAAGAAACAAGTTCATATGCATAGAAGGTTAAATTCACAACTGTAAAAACACATATGCACACTCAAAAACACATGTACTCACGAGATGATAAGAGCAATAAAAAGTAAGATTTGAACCGTTGCCTATTCTACCATTCGCAAACCAAAAAACTCACGATACCAAACCAAAATGTTAAGCTAGAGAGGCAGAAAAGAATTGGTGGCTCTATAACAATAATAACAAGTGCAATACCCGTATGTTGCCGAGTATATACATTTTTGATAGCGTTTATATAAGTTTGGAAGTGTTTAAATAAATTAAGTTTAAAAGATAAATGATATAACAAACCAATGTCATTACAAGTAAACAAAATATTACATATGTGGTATTTCAACATTCAATATAAAAGCATCACAAATTAAAATTTAAAATATGAACCAATCTTATATAAATATTTTTGTACAAATACAATCTTGAAACATATTAAATCGGGATAAGTTAATATATTTTTATGTATTCAATCTAATGTGTCTTTTAAAACTAAGATAAATTAGACGGTTGGAACACATATGAGCACATTTGCACCAAGTGCATGCATCTTCATGTTCGAGATATACATAGTTCAAAAATAGATCTAGGTAGGGGTGGCTAGGAGGAGCCTATACTAACACGGTAGATAACCATTTTTGTACTTTATATTGTTTTGTTCAGTACCTATACTAACACAGTAGATACATGTTTATGATTCATTCTTTTGTTCGGTACCTTGACTCATATTACGTGAGAAATCAATGATTTTTCAATTAAGCGAGAACATCAAAGCATCTATACTTTTCAATTAAAATAGTTTTATCTCTAGTCAACAAGAGTGTTAGACTGGACCGAACATCAAAGCATCTACTCGAATGAATGACAATTCAATGACTTTTCAATTAAAATGAGATCTAGTTTTGTATTTTTTCCACATATTACAACGATATAAAACTAAAAAACTAAACAATTTCCAAATCATTTATAAAACCGCTAATCTGAATAAAAATAAATAAAATACCTATGTGAACCGGTTGGCGGCGATGAAGAGACACGACCATGGTACCAGCGAATAGATCGACCCCAAACACCCTTTATCTATAGAACATTTACAAATAAAAATCGAAATGATTAAAATTACTGTTCAAATCACGATCTATGATACATGTGTTGGTGATAATCATATTAAATATTAATGGATTTACCATGGTTGAAGATCGCCGATGAACTAAGACGTCGTATGAGAGATATGAGCCACCTGTTAGTTTTTAATTGTCTTGTTATTGTATTTTTTTACTACTGGTCTTGGGTAGTAATGACAGATGATGGCATTCGGATTGAGGATTTGATGGTGTTGGGCTGAAACAAAATTTAAAACATAGGGTGGCTAGGTTTTTTATTGAGGAAGAGAAATAGAGAAAGTGAGATAACATATTTGCATAAGAAATGGTGGATGACGGTTTCTAAATAAATGAAACAAAATACCATACATACCCTTCTATCTTTTATAAAATGTCACATAATATTTAATTTAATTATTTTTTTGCCACATTTGTTTATATCCATTGATAAAATTGGACGGTTTAGATCGGTTCTGCAGTTCTCGCATTTTTTTAGTTATGAAAATAACCTCACACTATATATATATATATATATATATATATATATATATATATATATATATATATATATAATGGGAGGGTTATTGTAAGATCATGTAAAGTTCTAAAAGTAAGACTCAATATGGACCGTTGGATCATTGTATTTGAATTTAATGAGATTAATGTTTGATGAGCGGCATTTCAGCAAATAATTCACTTTTTAAGGGTATTTTGGTCAAACATTTATTAAGAAATTATTTAATTGAAACATATTAATGAGGCTTTATTTTTTGGTTAAACATTTATTAAGACATCCTTTAACAAATTAATATAACATTTGATACACACGTCCTCAATATACCATGTGTCACGACAACGGGCCTGGTAGATTACACACGCGCAAACCTTTAACAAATTAATATAGCATGTTTCACGATTGGTACATTACACACGAGCACATAGTATATCTCTCATGCGTCAAACAACGATACATCCTTCAAAAAAAAAAAAAAAAAAAAAAAAAAGGATTTCCTAGAAGGCGATACATTTAGGTCCAAAAAATAAAAAAAATACATGTCCTCTGAATAAGATTTAAAACATCCCAATTAACTCATGCGATGCAACCAAAAATCACGTTATGTATTTCAAAATCACATATATTTGGTGGTACACATCCAAATTGTTATTCTGATTCGACCTAAGGCTAGACGGAATAGAGGTATGTCACTGCGTGAGTCTCCCGTGAGCCACTCACTTACCCCATGCCACCACTCGCGTGGTGGTTGGCCAAAAATGGTGAGCCCGGGCGTGAGTTACAATATTATACGCCATTTATTGACCGTTTGCAACATAAGTAAAAAAAAATTCAAACACCCCTTTTTATAAATACCACCATTTCATCTTCATTTTATGCACATCTCTCAATTTATTTACACACACTTTTCACAATTTAAATCGTCAAAAATGAATTAGTATCGTTTATGGGCATGGATGATTTATTAGGCTAAAAGGAATAATGCTAAGAGTCACTCGCTCGCGTCGTACCTCGCATTTCTCTCCTACTTTACCACTCACTCACCACCGTTTAACACTCACTCACTCCACGTCGGATCGGCGGGTGCTCATGGCGTCTAGTAGCGACCTTTTTTGCTAACCCGATGTCTGACGATCGGCGATTTAGAAAAACGTTTGAATGGCTCATCCACTTTACAACAGTATAATAAATCGGTAACAATCCTCTGCTTACTTTCGGGGTAATCCTGATTGTTACGGGCGAGAAGGTATATCCTCGTTGATAAAGTGCAGTGCGATTAATTCGATTGGCGTGCGGTGTTAGTGCAAGTTTTCTAGATGAATATATGCAAATAAGTGAGAGAACCTCGCGAGAGTCTCTTGACAATTTTGTGAAGTTGTGATGCAGATTTTTGGCCACAGTATTTGAGGAAACCTCGGTGTTGATGTTGAAAAACTTTATCGGCATCACGAAGCAAAGCACGGGTTCGGGGATGTTAGTAGTCTTGATTGTCCGAGGCGGGAGTGGATTCGGTTGTCAAATGCCTCAAAGCTCAATATGTTAGGCGTGATCATGGTCCGAATCCGTTCATTTTACTTAAGCGGTTGCATCACAAGACTTGTGGATATGGCATGCTTTCTTTGGTGTTGCGGGTCGAACAACGACATCAATGTTTTGTATCAATCCCCATTATTTAACGATCTCAAACCGGACGGGCACGAGGTTCCTTTGTAGCTAACGAGTAAGTTACCCACATGGATACTATCTTGTTGATGGGATATATCGACTGGCGCCTCTTGTTAAGACGATTACGGAACCGTGAGATGATGATCATAAAGCGAATTTTGTATAAAAGCAAGAATCGGCAAGGAAGGATATTGAGCAGCGTTTGGTGTTCTTAAGAAAAAATGGGCAATAATAGCCAATCCAACACGAAAGCAAAATAAAAATAGGATTATGAATATGATGTACACATGTATCATATTACATAACATGATTCATAAATACAAAAAGTTGCAATCTCGCCTAAATGGTTTGGGATGAAGCACACTGACGAGAGAAGCGTTCTTGAAATGAAGAGCAAGTGCAGCGAGTTATGAGTGGATCGGATCATCGGAAGAGCATCAAAACCTTCGTCGCGATTTGATCGAGCACTTGGCTCAAAATGAATAATCTTTTACCGTTATTTGTTATGTATTTTTTTTCTCCGTATTTTACTTGTTTATGTAATGTTTTTTAATTCTATGAATAAAAGTTTTACGTTATAATTATTTTTTTACGTTTACATTTACGTTTTATTTAAAATGAATGTGTTAAATAAAAAAGATGATGTGGAGTGAGTGAGTTTGGTGTGGTGAGTGAGTGTTAAAACGGGTGGTGAGTGAGTGGTAAAGTAGGAGAGAGAAAGCTGAGGTGGCGCTGACGTGGAGTGAGTGACTCTTGGCATTATTCCTTTTAGCCTAAATACACGGTACACATTAGCCTTATTCTCATAGTATCATAATAAAACTACCCATCTGAAATTAATACTTGGCTGGATGTTTGTATCTACAGCCGAGACAATAAAAAACCGATTTGCAAATTCGACAAATACTTTCAGAATAAAAGTACCCAAAAAAATCTGCAAATCTTAGAATATAAACCAATTACCAACTTGAACATTAGGTAGTAACTTAAACACTTAACACCATATCCAAACACTACTTAAACTAAAAAAAAGCTTGAATCTTTATATCCTTATCAAGAAACTCCATTTTCACGCTTCTGAGGAAGAGGCGGTTCTGCGATCAAAGGAGGTTTTTGATCTACGTGGCGGCTACAAGGGTTTTCAGTCAGAGATAGGTCGCGAACAACAAAGCCAAAACCAGAAAGAGACGAGATGATGGCAAACTCGAACCGATCTAAACATTACAGAGAAGAGTGGATTGAGGAGGCCATGATTTTTTAGTCATAGAAAGATCTAAACAATATTAGATCATGGCAAACTCGAACCGATCACTCCTTATTCTTCAACTTCTCCACCCTAGCACTCAACACATCCACCTTCACCACGAGCCGTAGCGAATACAAAATCAATAGAAAACAAGAGAAGTGGCAATAAAAGCCTATTCCTCGGCTTTTCATAACACTTTTCGATGCCTTAAAACTCACTAGGAAGCGGTTATCAGTCGTTGCGGCTAGGGCCTAGTTACGTATTTCCAATAGATGTCGACTAGTAGATTCAAACAAAAGGCGTCGAAGGAAGGGTTTTAGAAGAGAATTTTACGGAGATGAGGCCTTTTCGAGATGGTTGGGCCTTGGAGGGTGAGAAGGAGGATCATTCTGACCTGCTAACTGCGTGTATCCTAGGACAACCCATTCGAGGGCTATTGTTTTGGTTGATTTGGAGATTTTGGGGTTTTGAGATTGGTTGTTGTTGTTCGGTGAATTTGTTTACAAGAAAATAGGGAAAGTATTTGTGTGATCTTGTGATGTCGCCTACGTGGTCAAACAATCCAGCGCGTTTCTATTCTTGCTTTAATCGGTTTATATTTTATCGACAACATTGATTCAAATAATGATATTGAGTTTTTTGGTTGAAATGGAAGAGAGAGATGATTCAATGTTTATGATATTGAGAAAGTGGGGGCGGTTTATCATAATGATAGTTATATAAAGCTAAATAAAGGAATGCAACATTACTAAAATACCTGTTGGAATTAAGGTAATCTCGATTCTGTAGAAACACAGACTCTTGATCTACGAAGCTTTAGTGAAGAGATTACTGCGAAGAAAGATTGATGCTTCAAGTTATACTTGTTGAAATGATAAAG